>JBAJNP010006409.1:0-23724 GCA_036877545.1 Yasuhikotakia modesta | reverse complement strand
CCCAATGCTGCAGGGTTACATTTGATCCACGTTCAAGTGTGTTAAGCTGTGTGACTCAGCCAAATTTCTTACCTTTGCCTTTCTTACATTACTGATGCTGACGTTTGTATTTCACCTCTATGCGAGAAAAGTGCTAAACTCAAGTATTTTTAAACCACAGAAAGGAACCAACAGGCGAACATTTCAGGTAAACAGCGTCACGTGATTTTGACGAGACGCTAGTTTGTTGCCATGACTCCTAACCCCGCCCATCCCAACAGCATGAGCCTTTGAAAAGACTGTCTGCTTTCTGACCGAGGCAAATAATCGTGTGTTATTGACGAGTGATTTTATAAACCGATACTGGAAGAGGTTAAACGATTAAAGTTGGTAAATCCAACGTGTTGCTTCATTTTTACCATTACATTACAGCGTCCAATGTTACTAACTGTGGTGTGAAGTAGTGCATAATGCATCCACACATCACATACTGGTTACAGAAGTATGTAGCAGACAGTAAGTACAGTAGTAACCAGGCTTTATTTGTACAATTTTAAGACATGAAATAATGAAATTCGGTTGTGCTGGAAAAACAAACGTGTTTATTGGATCGTCACTGAACAACAAGTGTCAGCCAGTTCTCTCAGCAAAACATAACAGTATGTAGAGAATGCAGAGATCATCATAACAGCCATTCACAGCTAATGAACTGTACAAATGAGTTAGTTTTTACACGTTGACAAATAATAATAATTAACAGTAGCAGGAAATACAATCTCTGTAAATGTTATAACTCCGTACATTGTGCATTTATATTTGATGAGAGAGAAGGTAGGCAAATTAGCTTCTACATAGTTACATGAAAACCTGCAAAACTTTGAATTATTGAATTAGAAGAAGTGGTTTGATGTCAACATGTTTCCCGTAACTGTTGTGGAGGTGATCGGAAGTGTAGCTTCAACTCCAGATTCCCAGTGAAAAGTTCCCGGATGTTTTCCAGGTAAGTACCGTAAAGTTCCAGGTTTTACTTTTTTAGAGCGTCAGTCAGTTCAGGAACAACCTACAAATACACACAGAAAAATAATGATTAACTGTCACACATAAAATACTGATGCAATGATGTCACATACACACAAGTACTATATATAATTATATAGTTGTCTCCTGGATGTTTATTCTCTAATTTATTCTTCAGAATGACCCAGATTCACTCCAAAAAATTCAGGTGACGATAACCATCAGATTTGATGTTATTGATATGCCGTTTATAGTTACATGTTTGGCTAATGAATCGTCCTGACGTCATTAAAGACAAAGTATGCAAAGAACCATTAAGTTGTGACAAAACTGACATGCAATTCCTATTTCCACATCCTTATGATCCACAGATCTTAAAAATTCCTATACTGGCAAGTGTTTTTCTAGTATGCAAGCGCCCTTGAGTGCATTCTAGGTATTGGTACACGACCCATGATTGTCATCTGAGAGCGGCCTGAACTTTTCCTATACATTAAAGTTCTCAGACTTCCGATATTCCCGAGCTGTAGCTGAAAAACTATATCATCACCCCAATGTGTCCCCGGTTCAGTTTTCAGTCTAAGGAAGTAAGAGAAAGCCCATGCATTTTAATCAGTTATCTGAGGAGCGATCAACATGTAAACAGATCTGAGGCCTGCGCGGACGCCGGCAATCACTTTTACACAGTTTACCTGCACACCTGCGTCCAGCGCGTGCCGTCTGAATAAAAGATGAACGACAGGGCAAACACAAGGAAATAAATGATGCTTGCGTTACGTGAGGCAAACAAACAACAGATGGAGGTGGGGTGTGTGTGTGTGTGTGTGCCAGGCCTTTGGCATTGAGAGAGTGTGTGTGTGTGCCACCTTTAAACTGTAGCACGCAGCGGGCCGTGTAAACCTCTGATGGGGACATGGGAAATAAATGGTGAAACTATACCGCATGGGCTCACTATCAGTTACATTTCTGTTCTGAAAACAGGGTAGTTGCACATACAGCAGGCTGCGGGTTCGAGCCGCGATTAATTCAAGGACTCAATAATTCAAAAGATCCACACTGTCCATTAGGCGGCCTAATGCATACTGCAGAATTTAACAGGGATGTATGGAGCCTTTTTTGTCTTTGAAGAACAACTTTTAAAAGGTTTGTCTGTTTTGGCTGTAAACTGGGTTGGTATAAAAGTAAGTAGCACCAGGTCATTGGTTGGAGCTATTAATAATAAGAACGCTGGTGCTGATTGGCCAAGGCGCCTGATTAAAATGCCTCTGATGAGCTGATGACGATCCGTCATGCTAATGAGATCCGCGTCCTACAGGAAGCAGATGATATTGTATCTGTATACGTTACCCTGAGCTTCAAATGGCAAGAGGCAAACATTTTTCTTCAAGTCACAAGAGTACGTTTAAGAGAATTTCCATTGTAACATCTGAGACTAGCATCAGAACTCGTCACCCGTGGGAGCGCGGAGTATCGTGGCACATGTGCTAACTGCTAAGCCACAGCACCGATGTGGAATTTTACCTTAAAAAGATCCGCAACCAGGCCATAGTCGGCCACCTGGAAGATGGGTGCCTCTGGGTCCTTGTTAATGGCAACGATGGTCTGCAAAACAACAAATAAATTATTTAGCAAAGAGTGTATCGCAAAAATAAACTCTGACAATCAGAAGTAACCACGACTTAAAGCCAAAATGCCACAGAAAGTAACTACAGTATAAAATTTAGCAGTTTTATGAGTTATTCAACAAAACATTCATCATATTATTATGTTACTAATAAGATTAAACTACAAAGGCAAAATTAGCTATAAATGTTCAGTTTTATCAGGTAATTTTCAAGGGAAGTATTATCTAAATGAAAATTAGTGAGTTGGTTAGTTTTAATAGTTATAAATATGCCCTAATGGTTAAAAAAATCTGATTGGTTCCAACTAATTAATTAAAAAATTAAATGTTTTTTATATTAAAGTAATTTCCAACAAAGTAAATTCCCAAAACAAAATAATTTCATGTTAACAAACAAAATAAACTGGATTATTGAAGAGCACGTCTTGTGTTTGAAGGGAATGTTTCTGCGTGGAACACATTGGAGATGACGGCCGTGGTTTGGGATGAAGACACCTGGAGAGGACGAACGCTCCGACGGAATGTGAAGTGGAGTCACGAGACGCTGTATTCCAGATAAATTATGAATGCCGGTAAAAGCTTAAAACGCTCCAGACTGTCACCTTTACCGGAGAGTAACTTGGCAAACTGAAAACTCTCTGTACTGTTGGCCATTGGTGGAGATCCTCTAATTGGAGCAATTATGAGAGAAGATAATATCTGTGAGTTCATGACTGTACCTTACTGTCCTTCATTCCAGCCAGGTGTTGAATCGCTCCAGAGATGCCGACCGCAATGTACAGCTCCTGTACAAACAGACAGATTCAATGAAAGTCCATATCACAATGCTGAGGTGTTGCCATGCAGTTGCTAAGGTGATCTGGGTGGTTTCTAGGATGTTGCTAAGTGGTATCTACAATGCTTATTGGTCCAAGTAAAAAGAAAAAAGTTGAGGCAAAAATCCATACTTAACAGTATTAATACTTATTAATACTACAAGTTTACTTTAACAGTAATATTGACCTAAAACAATATTAAAAATAAACTACAAATATAAAATTAAATGAATTTTCAACAGCAAAGCATGTTTTGCTATTGAACAGAAATTGAATGGATATGAACATTGTGACAAATGTTCTATGTAAAGCTAAAACATGCTACAGAACCATCCCAGAGTCTGAGCGCAACATCCCCGCAATTACTCCAAAGAGCAGCAGTCGGGGGGGGTGGTTGGCAGGGAGCAGACCCCTCGCCCCCTTCCCCCGTGTCCCATGGGAGGGGTACATCAGTGGCTCTCAGCTTAATGCACTGCTCCATGAATATTTCAGGGCAGTTTAATGTGGCTGCTGTGCTCTCCTGAGGCCCGCCGCTTCAATTTGCGAACAGGCGGGTGGCCGGGGCTCTAAAAGCCATCGGGAGAGGCGGGGCTGACGTGTGGGACACCCACAAATACCTCCATCACTTCAGAGCCTCACTTCTGTGACCTCCTCCACCCTACTGAAAGCATTTTTGAGGTAGATACGAAGAAAACAATATCAAACGTCACTGTTTGCATCTTCACTAGCTCAACTGATGGAGTCTGTTGGCTGTGTGTACGACTGAATTCGTCTGAATCGTCTGAAACAACATTTCAGTGTGTAAAACAATTCTTACAATAATCACAATTTCTTTTTCATCACAATATAATAACTTGTTCTATGTCAAAAACTTGATGATGTAATCAAGGACAAGTGGGTGGATAAAGATATTAACCAATAATCACTCAGTCTTCAAGATTCAAGCCCCGCCCTACATAATTACCTGCTGAATATTTGGAATTTAATTTATAAATACATCATAAATGTGTTTTTATGCTGTCAATTATCATTTACACAAGAACTGATTGGACAACCGATCTCACAATAAGAACAGTTATGCTTCTTAGTTGCTAATACATTTGTGAAACCGAAACTTTTCCTTGCAATTTGACAAAAGCAAACCTCCAATCAACATTCAGTTATCAAACCATCACCGGAGAGCCCAAAACATCACGATTAACCACAATATTCAAACTATATGGACAGCGCTCATCTATCTCCACTTGAGTTCATTGTATTGGACTCAGAATCCAGTCGGGACTTGTTCAGGGTGAATACTAATGCACAATGGTCTGGCTGCATTTGACGGGCTTGTCAAAACATTTGGAGAATTGGGTTTGGGACTGAAGTGCCGTCTGCGCTCGGGGCGTTCCTGCGCGGCGCACGGTTCCACTAATGGCTCTGGTAAATCATTTAGAAGCTGGAATGTGCCATTAACTACATTACAACGCCTCAAAGCTTCGCTAATGTGTAGATAATGACAGTTGGGAGGTCTCGCTCAAACCGGATAATGGAAAATTAACCTCTTTTAAAGGGCAACAAGGATCCGTTTTTGTGGATTCAGACTGGAAAAAATAAAACAAGTAGACGCTGTTGTGTACAAAATCAAGATTTGATCAAAAGCGTCTGAAAAGCTGGTGGGTTTATCAACTAGATACCAGGAGAATTTGCCTCTCTGGAGGCAGTTGGATGTTGTGTATTTGATACTTACAGGAGCCACAATCTTTCCTGTCTGGCCGACCTGCATGTCGTTGGGGACATAACCGGCGTCGACAGCCGCTCTGGAAGCGCCAACTGCGCAAAACATTGGTTGGTTACTTTTAGTCAATGCAGTAATATGGAAGCAGCAAACTGACAGCGGCGTGACACGGACACTCTACATCAGAGTCAATGTGTAAAAAGGCGGCAAAACCTCGATGATGTCACAACATACCGGCGGCGTTCAGTTTGTCAGCGAGGTCGTACAGCAGCTTAAAGTTGTCGCCGCTCTTCAAGCCCCTCCCTGTTGTGACGGAGAGATGGCAGATGGGCTTAAAATATGAAATTACTGACAAGGTTATGACTCCAGGAAAATCAATACCGTCTCAGTTTACTATCGATTTTGCGAAGCAACAAAAAAAACTGTCTAGAAATTTCCAGGGAATACCCGACAACATGTTGCCTAGACAACAAACCTGAAAACATGAGCGAATGATGTAGTCCCTGTGGAGGACATTTTGTGTAATTAACTGATTAATGATTTTTTTGTGTTGATTTGCAAAAAAAGCCACACAAAACATGCCATATTGTGTTTATAGTATAACATTTATAATACAGTACATTTTATGTCTGCCAAATTCGTCAATGGTACGATGATTAAAAAACAGCAGTTACTATATTGATTATTTTGGCTGGACATCTGTATTGACCAATCAGCATTCAAGGCTAGCTGAATTCAATTATCATGCATTAATGTAAATTAGGGCCGTTGGACTCTGTGAAAGGTTCTTACCTCCAGACACGACCACTTTCGCGCTGGTGAGTTCTGGTCGGTCACTCTTGGTAAGAGTTTGTTCCAGCCACTCGGAGATTCCAGCAGGTGAAGCCGGAGACACTGCAAAGCAAAGAGCATCATGGGAATGTGAGAGAAAGTGAGAGATAGAGAGTTTAAATAAACTAGCACCTCAAAACCTCACAGCAGAGGTTACTGCAACAGTAACTGCTAAAAGTTACAGTACCTTGCTCTGAGGTGGCGCTGCCCCCCTCCAAGGCGGCAGGTTCGAAAGATGTTCCTCTTACAGTGAAAACCTTGACGCTTTCGTTGCACTTAACTGTGCTGAGAGCATTTCCTGTCACAAAAAACACGTGTTTGAGAACGCACAGAACTCAGTCCAAAAGCAACACTGTATGCGTTTGATTGTATCATTGTGTATTGTACACAGTTCCTATTGACTAAATATACTTATTGTCACCTACAAAATAACAAAAAGGGGAAAAAATAAAACCACAAAGCTTTCAAATGAATACATGACATGAGAGTGGGCCAGTAAGTAACTAACTACTTACCAGCCACCAGGAGCGCCTTTAAACCACTGACATCCTACCAACCGCATAGCAACAGGCTAAAACTCATTCTGTACAACTGTAGCAAATGTATGAAAGCGCCATGGCAACCAGCCACATCATAACAGCACAGTAACGATTTAGAGTTTACATGAAAAAGCACCACTTACATTTTCTTAGGAAAATGTAAAAATCTAATTTTTTGCCATTTTGCCGTTACTGTTAATTTCTTTAAATGGAAATCCGTTTCATGGATTCGGACCACTAAATGTTTTTATAATCGCATAAGTGATCGAAAGTGGCAAAACACCACTTTTCATTTCATGGTTCGCATGAGAAATGCCCATATCTGATTTACAAAGAAAGCCTCATAAATATGATTTTTTTTTACAAATGTTCTGTGCCTGCCAAAGATTAAGTGGTCGGAGTAATTAGGAAGTATTTACGGCAACGGATTGCGCCCACGACAAATGGCGAATTTGAAAATGGAGGCATATGAAAAATAATACATGCAAAGCGGGACAAAAGGACTCCGGGGTTTCGTTCCGATTCTAAAATGAAATTATACGACTTGCTCTTGGTCGCCCAGAAACAACATCCAGACTCCTAAATCAGAAATTCAATCAAGCGGGAAGGTTATTTAAAAACAGTTTAAAGAACGTATCTCAAACATTACCCTGAGAATGGCTGGAGGGGTGCAATGCTTTTATATTTACCCGCATAAATGGTTCTCACGAAGGTGTCTGGAGACTTGATCTCCGTGATATCTGAAATGGGAGCCACGTCCAGTTTGGCCGCGACTCTTGGAAGTAGATTCTGTAAATACAGATGCACAATTTGAGATATTTTTAAGAGCTTGGAAGAATTCCGACTCTCTAATCTGAACTTTGATTTGTTCTGGAGAAGCGACATTTTGAGGAGAACTTTGGCCGTACGTCTGGAACAGAATAAACAGGAGCGAGTCTGAAAAAGAGCTTTAACTTGTGTACGTCTAGAGGTGAAAAATATTGCACAGAGGTAATTCAAGTGTTTTATATAGTGACATAATGAAACCAAACCCAGCACTTAAGAATCCATCAAATAAAATGGGTTTAGCCAGTGAGGAAATTGAGACTAATACATCTCTTTGGTCTGGGGTTAGGCTACATAAGATACTGTTTAATGTATTACAATTCAATTTAAATACCATTAGATCCTCTGCCTGACAGTTTGGCTGCACAATGACAAATAACCGCACGTATAATAGAGCCGCATTTATTGCAGACAGACTTCACCCACAATTCTAAAAGTACGAAGTCTGATAGGGGTTCAGCGGTACAAGAGTTCTGCTAATCCGTTTTCCATTTGCGCTTTTGTCTTTGCAAAATAATCAAATAACTTGAGGCAGAGAGTAACTATGAAATTCTGCATTAAGCACATATCAGATAAACTTATCACTGATGCAAAGGCAGGGAAAATGAAAACTAATTCGATTTAAAAAAAAGAAGCAAGGCAAAAATGTATTTCAATTGTGTACGAAGTGAAAGGGCTGGTCAGCGATTTAAAAAAACAAAACAAAACAAATTAAAGAGATAAAAGGCAAAAGATGTCAACTTTGCACACTTTGGAAAAAGTTTGTCAGCAAATTACGAAAACAAGACCGAGGCAAAATGTGTCAATTTTAAAGGGGTTAAGAAATGACAAACAAAGGCAGACATGTGCGCCAAATCTGTGTAATCAAAAAAAAAACAACATCTGTGAGCAAATTTAAAAACAGATTTTTTGTGTCTAGAATCTGGTACACAAAGCTGTATCGTTTCAGATGCTTTTTCTGGCCACGGCACAAATGAAAAGATCAGTGCTTTTACACAGGGCGTAAAAGATACAGGATGGATCAATAATAAAGATTGTGATGTTGTCTCTGTCTTACCTTTCCAAATGCAGATGCCCCGGCACAGATGTGTGTGAAACTAAACTGTTTCTGAGTGGCTAGAATGAGGGGCGTGAGTTCCTCTGTGAAAGCAAGCAGACATTTGCCATATTGATTCATTTAAAGTATATTAAGCTTATCTTAATCAGGGCTAGTTTGACTTAGCCTAAACTTAGCCTAAATAAAGTCGGGTTTACCTGGTAGTAACCCTTTGTATGCGTCATGTTGGGCCACCAGTACTTTCTTCACTCCGTGAACTTTGGACAACTGCTCTGCGACCTGTCCAAAATCCCATAATCAAACCTCAGCCTTTTAACTGGTCACTAATAAATCAATAGACAGATAGAGATAATACCTTTGCACAGTTGGTTCCAGCCACTAAACAGGACACGTCGCTGCCCAGTTTGTTGGCAGCCGTGATTGCGTTCAGGGTGATGGGGGTCAACGTGTCATTGTTGTGTTCGGCAACGACCAACGTGCTCTGAAACCTTTGAATCAGGCCAGACTGGAACAGAAAACGATTGGTGAACTGCCTAAACTAATACGGTGCGATTATAAATAGCAAGCAGAACCTTTCACCCAAATAACTGGTGGTACTGGTTTAAACCACGGGAGCCGATGGACTTTTAGAGGTCATTGGAAATGTGACGTTTCATAACAGATGTGACGCCGTGTGATACATATAACTGCACATATAATCTGATTGCGTCACACTTTCACGTCTACACGTAATATAGGTCAGATCCTTCAGAATGAAATCATTCCTCTGACAGGACAGCTGTGGATCTCCATATAGCTGCTATATGGAGATAGCTAACCTTTAGCATGATAATAAGAATAAATGTGTTAGCAATGTAGTCAAACGTCTGACAACGCTTTATAAAAGGTCACCTTTGGAAAATAACGCAATTCAACAATCTTACACGAAAAGCAACAACAAAGCTGTCCGTTAACGTGTTGCACAAGTTGTCGGTTAGCCGGTTAGCTAAGTTATTTAACCGACTGCAATTCGGTCTAGAAAAGACATTAAGCATTAAGAATGAACTGAAGTCTTTATGCAGCGATGTGCACTGGTCACAATATATGGTTACGGCGGAGTTTTCTTACCAATTGCCTGAGATTCGTCTTGTTTATTGCTTTGAGCATGATCACAAAACCGCCACTGCCGCTAACCGCACTGTCTCTCCTTTAGCATCAGGACGTACGACTGTGCTGTGCACTTCTCGCGAGATCTCGCGCGAGACACGCCCCCCTCATGTAAAATGCATTTCATGTCATAATGTCGTAAAAATAAATAATCAGAAATAAATGTGCAACAAAATCAGCTACCAGACTGCAAAGCAACGAATCTACCCATCGTTTAGTGAGAATGGGCGGAGATACATGGAGATTTAATAACGGGGTGGAGCCCCGTTAACTTCTTCGATCACGTGCGATTAGTTCAAGATACAAGAGTTGCCATTAGACTTCGGCTATACATTTAACAGTCGGGCCGAGGGATGTTTTTTTCAAGACTTTATTTATAGTTTTATATTCTAGGCAGTGTTATAATACAGGGAAAAACTAAACTAATAACATACATTCATTAAACCGAATAACGCAACATTGTTGGCATTAATATGATCTTTTATTGCGGTGCTCTAAGAATATGTTTATTAACGTTGCCCGTTGGTCTCTTTCTGTTATATTTCATATTTTAGAAATCAGCCCTTTGAGTTTTATTGATGTACATTGACTTGATTTAATATGAACAAAATTGTATAATTTTGAAAATAGTATAATTCAAAAAGGTCTGATGAAGGTTTTGTCTTCCTCAAATTATAAAAGACCAGAAAAGATTATTTTTTAATCTGTTTATGTGTTTATGAATCTTTCGAGATAAACATTTAAAGATTACGGATATTTAACACAAGCCCAAAATCAACTCCCTAAACTACCAGCTTTGACACGACTTAGTTATAAAAAAAAACTAGTTATTTATATTTACTAGTTATTTTAATTATTTTCTATTTATTTTATATTTTAAGTTTGATTTAATTCTGACAGTCGTATTAAAACCATTCATGCAGTTGTTCCACGTATAACATTATCAGTTCGACAGAAGGTTTTAACCATTATTAAATTAAACAATATATACATATATAACGCGACAGATCGTGACTTGTACTTTCAATCTCCAAGATGGTCCCTTTTACTCCCTCGTGAAGTCAACATTGTTTCCATAGTAAATTAAATATATTTCTTCGTGGGTTAGAGGTCAATGTCAAAGGTGAGGTTCGGCACGCGGTCACTTTTGTGAAAGTAAGTAGATGCGCACGACACGGGTCGCTTTTCTGAAACACCCATCGGAAAAGAAACGAAAACAATATTACGATGGCATCTTAAATATGTATAAACTTTAATTCACGTCGTTTATTAATCATTAAAAACAAACATTTTACGCTGGACAACATTAAATATTAATATTAACTACAATATAGACGCTATAGCTGAATGGAAAAATACGAAAATAAAAAATGTAACGCGTTTATTGGAGAAAATAAGTTGTAATATAAGTTTACATTACATGTAAACGGGCAGAAACTGATTCTTAAATCTAGTTAATGTTACAATGCTCAGTAACCTTATAAATGTAAAATTCGGTCCTATTAAATAATATAAACTGTTGACCCGAATATCGTTATTACCAAGGACCAAAAAAACGACAAACATAGAAGAAAGCATAAGAAATGACATCTTATCTGCTACATCTAGACTCCATTCGCTGTCGACTCGAACTGGCGAAGTCCTTCCAAAGTGCTTGCGACCTATTCGTCACTCTTTTGTAAACTAAACTGTACATTTCTACATTGTTTATTTTGTTAAATTCGTTTCATGAAAAAGTTGATTTGTTGTTTGGAATCCAAAACTTTCGAGCTGTAAAGAATGTAAATAATTGGAAACTTTGGTGCTTATAAATCACAATAAATTTAGTATGTTAGGCTTGTAATGTTGTTTTAATGGCCAGTAGGGGGCGCTCCAGAACACACGGACTCCAGTTCTTCTGTACATGGTGCGTTTGGGAAGCTTTGGGAAGCGTTTGGGAAGCTTAAAAACAATTAAGTCAAATGTATTTCTTTCTTTCTTTCTTTCTTAGAAGAACAGCGAATTGGGATGCTGGGTTTTAAATACAGGTGGTGTTTTTTTTAAACGTAAAATCTAAAATTTGGTCCAGGACACCTGCCTTGGATACGCATGCAGTAATGTTTTATCTTACAATAAATAATGTTGTTAAAACAAAGTCTATTGCATATCTGCTTAATAGTCTACTTTCATAACTGTTGCTTTATGCTGTTGCATGCAATTAATTGCATCACAGTTACGTGTAAAGAAATAAAAGTGCGCGTTTGGTCAATTACTCAGTATACTATATGCAAAACATTGCTCGTGGTCGGACCCAGGCGTCGGACTGCTGATATATTGGGGAGCGGAGCGTGGTCCAGGTTTGCATGTGACGTCAGCCCCCGTGACGTCAAAGCCCGTGTCTCTGTGTTGCTCTTCCCACAGACTCCTCGGCCAGAAGTTATTAGTCAGCTCGGAACGAGGCAGTTTCCCCATTCCATTTCCTCATCTGTAGCCTTCTGCCTTAACCCTCCTGTATGGTGGATATTCTGCCCCATCCTTCTTTCTTGGGTGATATGGGGGATCATTCAAAAAGTAAGTACTGCGAATTTTAGTGCTTAAGTTTTTGCTTGTATCGAAAACTGCTTTGAATGTTAGTTACGTTCTTCAAGCTTGATTTTAAACCGCTTTAAAGACGGTAAACGCAATGTTTTTATTTTCCAAAAAAGCTTCGCAAAACAACGGAGTGCTAAAATACCGGTGCGCAAATATTGGCCTGTTGCACAAATAATAATGATGTCAAACTTTTTCTGAAACGAAAACGCAATAGTGATCTGCAGACAGTTTTGGTGCAGTCTTAAACACGCCCGATGTGATGAACCATTATAATGCAAATGCGATATGAAAAGCAAGGACACATTTTCTGGTCTAGAGGCACGTCAAAAGAGGATGCGTGAAACTTGAGCTCGTATGTATTTAAGCTTGTATTTATTTAGATGATGGCGGTGTTTTGGGGGGATTAAATGAGGGTGCAGTTGGTGGACACTAATCCCTGTTTTCCATATCCAGAGAAGTCTGGAATCGCCATGTGTGTAGGCTGTGGAAGTCAAATCCATGATCAGTACATACTGCGAGTGTCCCCGGACTTGGAGTGGCACGCAGCCTGTCTGAAGTGTGCAGAATGCAGCCAGTACCTGGATGAGACGTGCACTTGCTTCGTCAGGGATGGCAAGACTTATTGCAAGAGAGATTACGTACGGTAGGAGTCTCTCTGTATTTGTGATTTCACAGCTTTGGAATTTCGGCGGGGCCTCTAAACCGATCAAGAGATATGATATAAACTTTGTTGAGATGGTGGGGATAAGTAGAAACTTATAAAGCGTAAAAGCAAAAAGTAACAGGCGTTTTCAATCTCGGTTGCAGAGTCAACAAAACAAAACGCACAAATAATAAGAAGGAAAACTGTAATTGTGTTCTTGCAAATTCGTGTCATTATATTTGGTTCTGACTGTCTAATGTGTTTGTTTATTAATGCCATTGCTTATTCATTATTGTATTTCGTAACTTTTTATTTAAAACCTGAATATGCACTATAAGGCTACAATGTCCACGATGCATTGTAATTCAGTTACGGTGGCATGTAATACGTCTTAAAACTATTGCACACTCTTGCAAATAACAGACTTTTTGTTGCTACCTGTAAATTCTATAATGCATTTAAACAACCTATTTGCAAACATTTTATTTGCATACTTGTTATAATGCATTCTACTATTTCCACGAATAGTAACCAAGAAAGTATTGTTCGTATTCTACGTGCTTTACAATGTGTGTTATATAGTATTGTGAGTAGCTTTATAATGTATTAAATATTATATCTAAAAGGTTGAAAGATGGGTTATATACCCTGGTGTGTTACCCGTGTCTCCTGTCCTTTTAAATCAAGCTGAACCCCGTTGGATAATTTAAAAAATACTGAAAACCAACAATAAAACAAGCGTGTTTTTCTCCTGAAAATTTGCAGGCTTTTCGGGATCAAATGCGCCAAATGCAACATCGGTTTCTGCAGCAGCGACCTGGTGATGAGAGCGCGGGATAACGTCTATCACATGGAGTGTTTCAGATGCTCGGTGTGCAGCAGACATCTGCTGCCGGGGGATGAGTTCTCTCTGCGGGACGAGGAGCTGCTGTGCCGCGCGGATCACGGGCTGCTGATGGAGCGCGCTTCGGCGGGGAGCCCCATCAGCCCCGGAAACATCCACTCCAACAGGCCGCTGCACATCCCAGGTAATAATAATTATAATAATCATAATAATAATAATAATCGTAAAACAGTGTCTGTGAATTGTTACTATAGTCTAAATAATTCGGCTGTTAAAACGGTCCTTCTATTTAAAATAAATAGGCGAAATAGGCGTCAGGTTGGTAATGGTAATTTGTACACATATGTAACAAATCAGTAACAATAATGCAGCGTAATAATACAAACACACCGTATTGTGTAAGACTGGACTTGTTTGTTTTTCGTATAATAGAGTGACATTATGGTATCGACTAGTTAATCAGTTAACAGACTATATTCAGTAGTTTGCGTTAAAGGCCTGCAGACAGTTTGAAGAGGTTTGTTTTCGTGTAAAGTTACTGATGGCCACAGGCTGAGACTGAAGATACTTGTGATTAAATTAACAAGCCTGAAATTAATTTGAAACCGTTTATAGCTATTGGCAGAATAGTTGGACATTACGGTTGTGTTGCCGCATTGTTAACTATGGAAAAAACTTTTGCCCTCTAAGTGGAGATATTTAAACGTATATATATATATATATACACACATGTTTTACTATATATGTAATTTTGAATGCATGCTATATATGCACCGTTATCGCAGGTTTAAAAATGTATAAATCCAATAAATTGGCATTTAAATAACCTACGTTATTGATTTGCGTGAAAATGTAACATTAAACTAAAGTCATCTGGCTAGAAAATGAGGTTAACATGTTGTTGTTTTTCAACGCGGTTTAAAATCATGTTGCTTGTTTAAGCAGCGCTGCAGGATCTCGCTGAAACGATCTCTTCGATTATTTGTCACCAGTTTACCATCTTATTACTCGGTTTTACAGGCACTTATTGCCTGTTATACTTTTATATTCTCTGTCGATCCTTCAATATTTTGCACATGCAGCAAAGCCGAGAACAAATTGCGTTTTAAGTCAAGGGCCTAAGAGGTGTTTTGACTGACACGCGCTTGGCTACAGACCGACGCGTGTACGCGCAATTTAACCTTCAGCCGAGCGTGCTCGTCTGCGATGCGTCTAAATAATGAAACGGCCTCTTAAACGGAAAAGTGATTTATGTGCGTTCAATCCACAGAACCCGTGCCAGTTCGACAGCCGGCCCATCGGAACCACGTCCACAAGCAGTCAGAGAAGACCACGCGTGTCCGGACGGTATTAAACGAGAAGCAGCTCCACACCCTCCGCACTTGTTACAACGCGAACCCGCGGCCGGACGCGTTAATGAAGGAACAGCTCGTGGAGATGACCGGCCTGAGCCCACGCGTTATACGAGTGTGGTTTCAAAACAAACGCTGCAAGGACAAGAAGCGATCCATGCTTATGAAACAACTCCAGCAACAACAACACAACGATAAAACGGTACGAACTATTGATTTACACTATGCACAGGAATAAACAGTATTATATCGCTTGTACAGTCTCATGCGCAATGATTTAAAGCTCTATCTATTATCGGTTATTCATGCACACATCTATTGGACTGTTAAGCCGATTAATGGAAAGTTGATATGTGTCGTTAAGGGTTTGTCTTGTTCCTCTCGCAGAATCTTCAAGGTCTCACGGGAACGCCTCTGGTGGCAGGCAGCCCGATTAGACATGACACCACAGTCCAGGGGAATGCCGTGGAGGTTCAAACCTATCAGCCACCCTGGAAAGCCTTAAGCGAGTTTGCCTTACAGAGTGACCTGGACCAGCCGGCTTTCCAGCAGCTGGTGAGGACCACCGTCCCTTAACTCTTATTACAGGGCCAACTAGCTGCGCACTTTCATGCTGACTTATATTTTTCAAATTCAATTATTTGCACCATTAAAAACTATTACTTTTTGGCAACACTTTGCAGCAAAGACTGCGTTCATTACAATGTGTTAATGCATTAGCTAACATGAACCAACCATGAGCAAAATAATAATAGTCACAGCATATTTTTTATTTGTTTAGCACTAGTTACTACCAATACAATTTGTTTATTATTGTTTATGTTAGTTTGCTGTGCATTGACCGATACCTTTGATTTTAAAAATGCATTGGTGAATGTTGGAATAAGCATAAACTAAAATGAATAAATGTTATAGAATAATTGTTATTTATAAGTTCATGTTAGCAAATGTAGTTAACAAACAATAACAAATGAGACGTTGGTCTAAATATTGTTTTGGGTTTAATGATTTACATTTGGCAATCGTTTCAATAGCACTAAACTAAACCCTCCCCTGTGTTTGGTATTGATATGTTTTATTGTAATAAAATGGGTTGATGTACAATGCTTGACAGGACCATGTTATGCATTTTATAGTATGTTATCTACATATGATCTATATCATTAAAAGAAAATCGCCCATGTAAATGTGCAAATCGTATGTAAAACTGCCGTTGAATCAAACTGGGATCAGAGAAGTATATTAATCCCAACAATCGAGCATTTAACTGATTCCCAACTGTCCCCCCCTTCCATAGGTTTCATTTTCCGAATCGGGTTCGTTGGGTAACTCGTCTGGTAGTGATGTGACCTCTTTGTCATCCCAGTTACCCGACACCCCCAACAGCATGGTGCCCAGTCCCGTGGAGACGTGAGAGCCTACCGGAGACTCCTGCCCCAGCATGCCCTCACCCGCCCTGCATGAAAACCTACCACCTCACCGCCTCGAACGGAAAAATGGGATTAACCGAGATGGATTTAAACAGTTTGCCAAACGGAGGAACCTGTCCAAGCGGCTTTTCCACACGTGTTACAAAACTGTTTTTAAAGCATTTGGACCGTGCATCGAGGATGTCAAAGGGAATAAGAAGACATTATTTTGGTTTCGATTATGGACCACTGTCAATCTAACGAAAACAACAGTCTTAACAGTGTTTATTCAAGACCTTGTAGCTTTATCGACTTTTTTCCTTATTCAATGAGACAAAAAGCCACTTTTGTCTTAATGCGCATGATCATGGAAGATGTATAGAAACTAAGTTGTAAAATATTTTATCTTAACGAATGGAGGACAGATTGTATAAACTTCTCGATTAAAAAAAGTAAGTTATTGTTATTTATTGTCAGGACAACCGTCCGTACCAAAAACCTGAAAAATGACCTTAATAAACGACCCTTAAATACTGTTTATGTCTGAGAAAACCTGCATGCAAAGATAACTATATCATGTTACCTTTACATATCTTTTTTATATTATAACATACATTTCAGTTTCAATACATATAGGCCTGGATATATTTGTCCACAGATATGGCGTAAAGATCAATAGCAACGTGAACATAATTAAATAGTGAATGACATTTCAGTGTCGTCATATCTGAATTTATTCCGTACAGAAACTGCAATGTTGCCTTTTTATCGATGTCACTAAAATGATGCTGTTTATTATCACGTGACTGTTTGGGTACTTTTTTGGCGAAGTTACATTCATGCATAACGATGGCCAGCTAAGCCACACGCTGTCTTGAGTGTTTCAGTTCCTAAACGCTTGTCTGAACGCCATCGTTAATCATTGAACGTCATGATCACGTTTAAGTCTCTCAAGCGACGTTTGTTTTCTCTGTGCTGAGGTTTAAAGTTCTCGACTCACTTCCAAACAACCGAAGCTTCGCCAGTAAGAGTTATTGCTGCGAGCCATTATTTATCTTTAGAGCAGAAAAGTCTCTTCTGTAGAGCACTGCGATGAAAACGCATTTGTTTTTACACATTTGGTTTGTTGAAACAACATTTTAATGGCTCCTTATCTCGAATTTACCTAACCTCAGTCTTGGTCTTGAACCCTGAGTCGCGCGCAATAATCGAACCTAAGAAAAGGTCGTTAATCGCCATTATGAGTTATTGTTACAAACCACAGAGTCACGGTCGTTTGGAAACATGTATCTTGTATGATGGAAAGCCTATCCTGTTGGCCTATGTAAGTTACTATAACGAAGACGCGTTTATTTGCTACAGTTCGTTTGTTTAAAGAACGTTTTCATGGCTGCTTATCTCTATATAGAGCTCGTTCATCCTCTGATACGGTCTTGGCTTTGAGCCACGAGGCTATAACGCGATTCACGGATCTCTGATCTGTCAGGTTCAGCCCTTTACAGTGGCTACAAATTCCACCCCTGTATCAATGAACGCGTATCTATCCGTCTTGCCGACCGGATGCTGCGCCATTGAAACCCCAGCAGGCTCGTGTTGTGATCAATCTCTTGTTGCTCGTAAAGCTGTGAGTCTAGACGGAGGACGGGCATCGGCGGCCTGTTATCGGCGCTCGGCATCACCTGCAAATGATCCCCTGAATGGAAGCACAACAAACCCGAAGCTACGTCTCTGTTAACGGGACCCCCATTCGGCAAACGCACCCTTGCGTGTCCAGTGTTTTTCGTTCCGAGTCAAATAACAGCCGCTGGACACCAGGCCCAAACCACCGAGGGGTCGTTTTGCCAAGATAATCCCTGAAGTTTGATAACGTGTCTCTCGGAAGGATAATCGCCGTGCTTGCAAAACATTGTATTAAAATTCCTTTTACTTTCTAAGCGCTATTTAAACGTTTATTTTGCCCCTTAGTCTTGGCTTTTATGTTCATTGTTTCCAATGTATAGCCAGAACGTTAAAACGTAAAATTAAAAATCACCAGTATATTTGCCATTTATAATAAAACTTCACACAGTAGTTGGTTTATTATGCTTATTGAAATGCAAGTTTCTTTCTAACGTTCATGGATGTGACAAAATGTGTATTTTGTGGGGTGTATTTTTCCCAGATTTTGAAAACGTGTAAAGGATGTTGTGATAATGTCAGTGTAACTCTAACGCGTTTAATTTGCCCAGAACCAAAGACTAAAAACTATTTATTTAACACCTACTCGTGTCAAATGTAGCTGCATTCAGTGCAGATTAAACGTGCATGTATAGCGTTCGTTGTTTCAGAAGCGTGCGTCACTTTAAACGGCGCAAATCCTAAGGAAACAACTGTGGGTATTTAACTAGTTGGGCCAGGCAGTAAATATTTAATTCTGACCAAAATGATAAAACAAATTGTTTACTTTCTCTCTGAACTAAGACTTTGAATAGACAAAAGCGTATGTATAGTTGCTTTAGGGAGAAATGTCACAGAGGTCAAGGACTATATGTCGGTTCAAATTCCGTCCCTAATTTAATAATTCAGGTCTAATTAAATAAGCGCAAACTTAAGCCAAGTTCATGTTTGCATAAAACAAATCTTTACATTCTTTACAAATTCTGCATTTCTCAAAAGGCGCAACCTGTAGTTTTAAAATCAAAGACAACTTCAACTTATTCGATCTAATATTTGGTGAATTTTCCACATGCTGTTGTATTTGTTTCTTAAAGGTCTGTTTAATTGTATCACTACAAACCAGAACCAACGAAATAATTCATAACTAAATATTGCACAGCATCTTTATGTGAAACATTCAGGAATCTGTTTGATATTGTGTGAAACTGCACTTTAAAAATGCGTAAAACCGTAAAATACACACATATATTATGCGTTTAATAAAACATTACTAAGAGGTTATGGTTACTAATACAGAACCAGTTAAACACACAGGTGTGCATTGGATGAATATTTCAATCTCCAATAATTATTATATATAAATATTCTTATACATGAAACATAAGATTCAATATTAACTAAATGTTCATTATGTGACATACAAAATGTACCATGTGTACCAAAATGTAACCAATACTTTCCATTAACGCGTAAACAATGTAACATTTGTGTTAACAGGTAAGTTAACAATTATGTGAAAACCATATTATTCCTTTTTTTTCGAAAATGACATTTTAAAATAGACACTTTCATCTATTTTTATTTATTTGGTTTATTGGTTTTAATCTTTTCAAACGGCACATCTGTATATATAAATGTTAGTCTTTAGTTTAACACCATATCAACGCGTTACAAATGCTCTTTTTTTATAAAACGTTATTCACCGTAAAGCATCGACCACATCTAACGTTATTAAACGGAGGAATGAGAGAAACGCTTCAGTGAACGTAAAAGAAATGCAGTGTCTAAAAATGCGAACATTTATAACGCATTAAAAAAAGCCACAAAGTTGTTCTCTCACGCCAGTTTAGTTAATCCTGCCACAGTCACGAGTCTCGAGACCTGCGCTTGTGAAACAGCAAATAATGGTCGATTCTATAAACTCAGCTACAGAATCACAGATCCGGCGTCTAATCTTAACACGTCCACCATGTGATGGAGGTTTGAAACCAGAGGTGGGTCTGACCCAGAGGCTCCAGCTTGTGTTGACACATCGGTACATTGAGTGAATCACAGGCAGCGCTGTGTTGCTGTGAGTCACACAGGTGAAGAAACAGACAGAGAGCCCAGATCCAGCGGGCGAGAGGCGAGGTGAGGGCGGGGAACACCGGGCTGATTGTGGTGCCCCGAGGCCAGCGAAGACCAGAGTCTGGTTTAAAGGCCACAAACCCTTTACAATGCAGTTTAAACCACAGTTCGGGTTTGCAGCGCAGTGCTTATCTGTCAATGTAGTAGTAAAGCTGCTCATTTCAACATTGTCAACATTTCAACATTTTATGTTAATGTTTGTTACTTGTGGGTACAATTACATGTACAGTTAGGACTTCATATAAAGGTGTTTGATGTATCAGGGCTATGGGCAAACACACACACACACACACACACACACACACACACACACACACACACACACACACACACATATGTATATATATAAAAATGTTTCTCATACAATTTGCAGAGTTTATATTTGTTAGCAATGCAGAATGTGTTTTGGATGAGAAATCAATTTAAAAATCATTTCAAGTTCCTTTGGGAAATGTAACTTACAATAACACAAAATAAGGACAGAATGTGCATCATTAAATATTTTATTGAAGTTTTAAGGAGACATACACAGTTTTCTTAAATTAAACTCCTTTAAGTGCTTCAATGTTCAGAGAAAAACATCTATTAAGGAAAAACAATGTGCTGAATATATTTTTTGGGTGTATAAATTACAGTATGAAAAAAAGTCAACAAGCAAAGGAACAAAACATCAAAAAAACGATTATTAGAAATAACATGTCAGCTACAGGTAATATTTTTCCTTTTTAAGCATTTAGAACAATTCTAAAGAACTGACAGATGAGGTAACTTTCCTTAAATTAAACGAGAGCTTATGTTTATACCACGTCACTCCTGAAGGCTTTTTATTTACAAAACAATACAACAGCGTCTCTCAAAACGCAAGAATCGATGCACCCACAAAACGGTTCCGACGTTTAGAAAGCTCTCAAGACATTTGCTCTTTTGTGAAACGCAAGAATGTGAAAACTCCAAAAAACTGTATTTGTCACAAAATCCAGTTCAATGAAACTATTTGTAAACGTGTCGTCCGTTGCTCATACAAGCGTGAATGGTCAGTTACGTCAGTGTGCAGCATTTAAACGTCAAGCGATGTTATTTCTACGTTAATGTACAGTTACTAGGTATCAACCACCCACAAATCAGACTACCAATTAGTCTAAGTCCAATTAAAGGTCACTAGTTAGTCTGATTACCGTGATTAACTAATAAAGGTGTGGTCTGACAATGTTAAGTTTGGACCATAAACCCCTTTCAGTACACTTGAAGGACTTCACACAGGGTTTATTATGTGGGCAATGTGCGCTTGTTAGCGAATACACACTGTAATGGAGTGTGCACACTTGTGCGATTCCTCTCTCACTCCTCCTGTTGCTTGAGGAAGAACTGAAGCGCGGCATCCCACTGGTCTCGGGGGAATCGGTTGGAGAGGTCGCAGTAGTCCAGGGGAGCCCAGCCCTTCTCTGAGGGAGAAAAACAGAGCTTTGCAACTGACACAGGAAATGAGGAATTAGGAGGCGCAGCCCGAATCAACGTCAACCAAAAAGCTTCTTTTGTGAGCCATTAAACCCTTTTCATTTTAGGCAAACTGATATAAGTTAGAACAGAACATTAGAGGATTACTGAATTGATATGATAATCAACAGGACAGCAAGCGCATTCAATGTGACGCCGCGCCGCATTAACCAGGCTTTTTCTAGTGCCTTGTGTGATGTTTAGTTCGGCATTTTTCTTGTTTTTGTAAAGCTTTAAGGCTAAAGAAATTGTCTAGGGTAACACTAGTCGTGTGTTTAAAGAGAAAAAAACTGTCATATGAGGAAACGATACATGGCGAATTATTTTTCCTCGTGGATTTGTTTTTGAACAGGGTTAAACATGGCAAATACTGTGGTTAAGATCTCACCTGGTTGTGAAGTCCTGCTCTCTGATTGGTTGTCACTGGTGGCACAGTCCTGGAATAGACAAAACAAAATAGACAGGATCAATTTTATACGTTGTACACGCCCTAGATGACCAGCTTACAGAGAGGAAAAAGCCTGTTGTTTTAAGGAAATATCCATCGCGGCCGCAAATTCTGATGTGGTATTATTAAAGAACAAACTATTGAAAACATTTACATTTACAAACGATCCATGTTTAAATTTGACTATGTTGGTGACATAAAACGCATTCAGACTTTAATGTCAAAATAAAACCAATGGCACAATCAAATTTGGTGCACAAGCAACACTGACAGGGAAGGTTCATAAATCTGAAACCAATATTTGTGCAATTCTGGCTGCAGGAATTACATATTTTGATTGACAGGTAAAGAAACAGGAACTCTTATTAGCAAGCCACACCCCCTTTCCACAAACCACTTGACTGGATGATACCCATTTAATATTATTATAAAATAATATTTTATTGAAACCTTTTAATCTGTTTTCCTGTCTGATGACTAATTTGCAGACAGAAGAATGCATATGTTGCTTTAAGAACATACACACGATTCCTCAAACAAATTCTAATCTATATAAACAGAATGCAAAAAACAATTATTTAAAACATTTACATTTACAAACCATCTGCTCTGCAAACACAACCAAACTTTAGCCATGACTTCTTAAAATGATAAACAAACTTTTTTCTTTTTTTTCTTAAGTTTTAAAATCGTGCATCTCCTGTCAGCGTCAACAAATAATGTTAAGAAGCAGGAAGCGTTTGTCTTTCTGTTGTTTGAACGGGGTGACAGTTCCTCGTCCTTGCTGGAGTGGAAGCTAATCTTTCCATGAGTAACGACAGCGTGTCAGTTGGAAGATGAAGAGAGCAGCTGTTTACAAGAGGCTGAAGCTGCGGCAGGTAAATCCACTCGTATATAGACAGAGGAAACCATCCATCTGTGCAACGGAAGCCACTTCACTTGGGGGGAAGGGAAGACAATGACTTCAGACAGATTGAATCATAGGTTGATGTTATCCAGGAGGGAGGGGACTGTGAAAAGGGGGCAGGGCTTGCTAACACATCTTCTCTTTTCACGAGACGGGTAAAATAGACATTTTTTGAGATATATTGTGTATGAAGTACGCAATTCCTGCAGTGCTGTTGGAAGCCACCAGAACTGCAAAAACCACCGGCTTCAAGCTAATTTAAACCAAAGCCAGTGCTTACAATAGTGACGGAGAGTTTATGAATTTTGCACAAGAAATGAATCAGTAATGCACAGCAAAGTAACTATGATTTATTCTATCCCTTCAAAACATTAACATTGAATATTATAATTAGTTTAATTTACATTAAGTTTACCAGCAAAGACAAGCGCATGCAGCGGTAATGCGAGCGAGTTGTGCGCAGGTACCTGTATGAAGGTGGCCAGCAGCACGCAGCTCATTTCCTGTTGCAGGATGACCTTGTTCTGCAGGTTATTGTAGCAGGCGCAGATGAGCGACGGGAAGAGCACTTTGATGAGTCGCGGGTGGCTGAAATACTGGAATGGCAGCTGACACAGTTTCTGCAGCACGCTGGGCTGCCGGCCAGACTGCACGATCACCTGGAACACACACAGCGACCACACACACACAGCAACGACGACACACACAGACACACACACA
>JBAJNP010006408.1:0-25678 GCA_036877545.1 Yasuhikotakia modesta | reverse complement strand
TGCCAAAACCACTGGTAAATGGTTTACTGACCATGGTATTACTCTGCTCAATTGGCCTGCCAACTCTCCTGACCTGAACCCCATAGAGAATCTGTGGGATATTATGAAGAGAAAGTTGAGAGACGCAAGACCCAACACTCTGAATGAGCTTAAGGCCGCTATCGAAGCATCCTGGGCCTCCATAACACCTCAGCAGTGCCACAGGCTGATTGCCTCCATGCCACGCCGCATTGAAGCAGTCATTTCTGCAAAAGGATTCACGAACAAGTATTGAGTGCATAACTGAACATAATTATTTGAAGGTTGACTTTTTTGTATTAAAACCATTTTTTCTTTTATTGGTCGGATGAAATATGCAAATTTTTTGAGATGTATAGAGCTGTATGCCAAAATCATCAATATTTAAACAATAAAAGGCTTGAACTACTTCAGTTGTGTGTAATGAATTTGAAACATATGAAAGTCTAATGTTTATCAGTACATGACAGAAAATAATGAACTTTATCACAATATGCTTATTTTCTGAAAAGGACCTGTATATTTATGTCAGAATTATTCAAGAGAAAAGACAAACACAGGAATTAGTAAATGAATTTTATTCTCTCAAAACAAGACTCAAATAAAAATGTATATTTTGTGGCAATTTTCCCATTTTCACAAACTGTACGACTCGCTCCTCACTCACAACCAGTGCCTGTTGTGTAGCAACACAATGACAATATTGTCCAGTCCAGAGTTTGGAGTCTTCATACAGCACCTGCCATTGGGATCCATTTTTACACCATTTTCAGTAACAGTAACAAAATAAAATATACTTGCAACTTTTATACAACTTTTTTCCAAGTTGTCCTTGAATAAATATAAATTTTCTTTTTTCCCCATGTTTGTATTGTTTGTCTGATTTTCTTTTCAAAGCTTCAGGAAAACTAGAGCCATAAGGTGGAATGTTGCATCAAACGTCTGAACCATTGGCCACAAAACCTCGGCCTGAATCCGTTGATGACATCAGATCAGGGAAGGGCCGAGCCTCCCGTCCACATGCACTGTACACAAAACTGCGACAAAATTCCCAGATATCTCTATCAAAACATGCTGTATTAACTCAGACGATGTGCTCCATCCATGTTGCAAACCTTTTTTAACATGCTTGCTTCAAACGAAGGCTTTCGTGTTACATTACAGTGGACTCATAACAGACCAGAAAATAATCAACATCTCTGTTGCCACATGAACACAATTATGGCTGAGTCTGAAGGGAGTGATGTACCTTTTCAGGTAGTGTTACATTTAAGGCTTGTGCCTTTACATCGCAAGGAATTTTGCACTTTGTTTCCTTGACCATCTTATTTTTTTTAGATTGCTTTTTTTCTTAATAGTATGACATACAAAGTGTCCCCAGGCAACTGTATCTGTGATTTCAGTCCATCACATCTTTATCATGTTGCATTCAGTCTTTTTAAAAATCATGCACTAGACAATTTCATATTAAAAATAATACAAATGTTGAAAATGGCTAATTTGTTCATCAAGATTTCTTTTTCTGGAATCTTTTTTTCCATGTTTCCCAAATTTCCCCTTAATGAATTTTTTTAAACAAATTTGCATCCGAGCAAAAAATAAAAGGAAAAAATTAAATTTCATACACTACATGGACAAAGAACATTTCTCGTATCCTGCTTTAAAACAGGACTTCTGCTTTAAATCCATTTCCTCATCACCAAACTTTAAAGATCATGTGGAGATCTGGCCTGTCGGATTATGTAGAGTTTGCAGGTGGACATCATCGCTCCAAGGTTTTCCCGGCCCTTTCCTGTCCCACCTTAACCAAGTGCTTCTCTCTTTAGGCATTTCATTTTCTTGACTCACAGTAATGGCTACAATGCACCAAGTTCTTGAAAACAAACACTGACATCTCTTTGAATAAAACAGAAAGTAAACAATCAGAACAGTATAGTGTTCTTCTATCTCTGTATGGTGTTCTTCTATCTCTGTTCTTCTGGAGTTCTGAACACCTCCCTCCATCTCAGGAGGACGTCCGTCATGAAGAATCCCAACTCTGCCCTGCACCGCTGGCTGCATCTCTTCTGAACTGGTCTTCCTGTGGCTTTATTTCCCTGCATGTGACAGCAGCATACTGTTCTCTTATTTTTTGGCAGAAGGACCCAGGCCTGTTCACAGCCTTTCATCGCACTGGCTCAGAGGACACAACATCAGGCATGCAGTGTAACCAGGACCCATCAAGACTGTTTTTCTCTGTCTGTAGCTTTAGCTACTCTTGCTGCTCCGACACTCGCCTTCCTCATGCCGCTAAGACCGAATGTTGGAGCTCTCCAGGCCTGATTCTGGAGGTTTACTACTTAAAGGTGCCAAGGTTGGATCCACCAATGAAGTGGGAGGGAAGAGCTTGTACCAGCCAATCACCATGTTGGTCAGCTCTAAGTCATCTAATAGGATCTGGGCTGCTCCCATAAAGGATTTGTGGTCCATGCGTCCATAGTCGCCCCAAACAATAATCTGTATAGTAAGGAATATGTGTCATAAATGCAGCATAAAATGCGTCAGTATCAATTTATACTATTTAGACCAATGATCTTTTTTTTTTTAAATTTAAATAGAATTATAAAATATATATATGACATTTTTGTGCTAATATTGCCCACAAACCCTTTGAACAACTGAAGACTGGGAATTCTTTAAATAAATGTGCCAAGTGGTCTGTGTTACCATGACAATCTTTTGATGTGGTACTGTGCCCCAATAGTGTTGAACTGGTTTATTACATACTGAAAATATGAAATTTACCAATAAATACTTTTCACATTATGCAATTTACTGATAAAATAAAGGGATCAATGCATTGCCCTGGTGTTACCTGTAAAACCTTCCCCTCAGGATTCTCCTCAAACTGAAGCTGCTGTTGATAAAGAGGATCCAGTGTTTTTCTGGCAGTCCTTGTTTTCTTCTTGTTGATGCACTTGCCGTTGTCTAGCAGATAAACTTTTACATAAGGAGCTGCAATCAGAATCATCCAGATCATTACATCATATTTAATGAGAAAAACTTTGAGTGTTCTAGAAAAAAATCAAAACAGCCATCTTTTTAACACTATCAATGTTATTGCTTAGTTATAGAAACATTCCACTAATGTAAGAACGCTTTAAGAAAAACTTTTGAAAGACTTGTTGACCAACATTCTAAGAACATTTCCTGTTAGCTGGGTTTCTGCTCTGTGACTGACCTGGGGTCTGTTTGTTCCCTGGTTTGCCCACCAGGCCTCTTGCTCGAATAACTTCCACATCCAGCCTCTCCTTCCTGTGCACCATCCCAATCTGTATGTCACCTACAGAAACATCACAAGCAAACTCTCAGGGCAGAGAACAGCGTTTTCTTCACACCAATGGTGTCAAAGATTCTGGATTTCTTGTCTTTAGAGATTCTTTAGAGATTTCTTGTGTTACAGTTTTGTCTTATATAAACTCAGGGTGAGAATTTAGGGAAAAAATGATTGTAAACAGAAATGGAAGGACATGGAGGTGATGCTCACCCATTGGGGGTGTGGCCAATGTCTGTCTCCCTGCCAGCTGGGCGGGGCCAAGACCATCCAAAAACTCAGTGAACTGGCTGTCTGAGGAAATCTTCACCCCAGGAAAGATGAGACTTTAAACAGAAAATCAGTAAGTCAGGTTAAAGACAGTATCTGTACAGATATCATTCATTTGACCCAGGCAATGAACGAAGTGAGAGATGTATTTTGAGGATATATGGCTATATATCTATCCTGTGTGGTTGCTAAGGTGGTTGTCTCAATGTTCTGCATGGTTATTTATTGGCCCAAGTAAAAAGTGTCCTTAAATGTCTCTAAACATGGTGGAAATCCCTCTTTCAAAGGATGTGTATTATTTTATGGTTTGTGTGGCAGAGGTCTTAGTACTGGTACTTACTTTCCAGGTTTTGCCTTTTCACTGTCGTCTGTAGTTTCTCGACTGGGCTGCCGTGTCATTCTGCTCTTCATCTCGATGGCCAAACCCGTCTCCACACTCCGCTGGATTGCCAGACGCACTGGTTTCTTCTTCTTGCCCTCCTCTACAAAATACAACAAGAGAACATGAGTGATAAGGAACATGACATTTTTACTACCCTTTATGTCCCGCCCCAAAACTAATGCCATTGGTTGAGCCTGCAGATGAAATGACAGGCTTGAAAATAGTTAAGCATGACACTTGCAAAACTCTAAACCGGGTTCAATGAATGTAACCTTTGAATGCACAGTATATTGCTTTGCATAAAACATGCCTGCAGCATACTTCCTGTCATCTGTAGTGGCTTACACATGTCGCAGTGGTGCACCTGACCTCAAGGTCAAACACTGTATCTGTCTTCCTCACAACACACAACAAGCAACACCAGACAAGATTGTATACCAGTGTATCTGCACCATGGCAAACTGTATTGCTTTAAAGTTATTTGCTTACAAACAAGATTTCAAAAGAATAATAGCATGTAAACAGTGAGCACAGATTCTTACCTCCGTCACCCTCTTCAAACGAGTTCATACAGGGAAAGTAGACAGCCAGCGCCTCGAAAGATGCAGACAGACTGAGTCTGCTCTGAGATCGCTGCATGCGCATACTGGGAAAAACAGCTGTACTGTCCTGCCCTTGTCTGCCCATTTTACCGTGTCCTCAGAAGCCTTAAACTACAGAGGACTGAGGTGCCAAAAGTGCAGAGAAACAGTGACTAAGACAGATCTATCTGTTCATCAGCAGGCGAAGCTGCAAGTCTCGTTGGCTGTCAGGAGCTTGTTGTTATGCGATGAGGTGTCTGTCTGAGGTGGTCTGCGCTGCAGCGAGGTACGTCTCCTCTAACAGAGAGGGAGGGAGGGAATGTGCACGTTGCTCACAAATTATGTGGCCAATCAGAGACAGAAGAACTGAGAAACCACTCAAGTGAGACAGAGCTCTGCCTGGAGATGTGACTTTCCACAGACGCATATAAAATACATTTGCACATGACCTGCCATCTGACTGCAGCTTCCTCAGCTGCTACTGCCACAAACACACACTTACACTGCCACACACTCATAGACAAACACACACTTACACTGCCACACACTCATAGACAAACACACACTTACACTGCCACACACTCACAGACAAACACACACTCATAGACAAACACACACATGATCTGAACATCTGCATCCTTTTTCTGCCAGACATTTGAATTGTTTAAAATGAGTGGAAGTGAAGTTGGAAGTTCTTGTCATGGTTACCAATAACCGAAATGTGACCTCAGCATTTAACCCATCTTTGTGAGGAGTGAACACACACTGTAAGTCATGAACACACACCCAGAGCAGTGGGCAGAGCAGTGGGCAGCTATCACTGCAGCCCCCCAGGGGTTAGGTGTCTTGCTCATGGGCACTTCAGTTGCTACCTGCCGGTGCTGGAGTCGAACCAGCTACTGATAACAAGTCTCCCTAACCAGGAGACCACAACTGCCCCCATTATACAAATCCATCTGCTTCTATATTACTGTGCCATGATGCTGTTGTACATCATATTACACTTTTTAAACATACCGAGATTTTCAGTCTATGTGTTGAATAACGACTTGCAGACAAAGACTCTTTAAAACACAATAACACAGCACACAGGCTATCCAACATAAATATTAATCTTATGAAATAATGATATAAATACATATGTATATACTATATAATACACACACACACATATACTGTATATATTATATTTATTTTATATAACAATATATAACATAAAACCTTTATGATGATGCAGTAAGAAAATCAACAGAAAACTATCAAGCTGAAACATGAGATACAATTCACACTTTCAAGACAAAACCATAAATATCTTATTGTGGTTATGAAAATGCCATCCCCACTGAACACCAGCTCAAAATAGTAACTTCTTTACATTCCTGTCAGTGTGAGGACTGCAGAATACAGCTGTGACTCACATCACAGATTCAATGTCAACACATCTGACACTAACACAAATACTGCGTGTGGACAACGTCTAACAAAGTACATGTTGTGACTTCTCAACGTTGGATAAAATCACGTTTCACTTACGCATGTCAAATACTGCCCACATCCAAAAAACTGCCTTCTGTTTTTGTTTTCATTGGCAACTAATAATAAAAAATGGACAACGAAACGCGTTTGACAGCACAGGCTTATCAGACATTAGACACATTGTGTGGTCTCAGAGTTTCAGTACAGAAGTGTGCAGTGTTATGTAAATACAACAAAAACAAAAGCATCTCAAACAGTCTCAAATTAACCCTTCTTACTAAACTTTGTGTGGAGCATTGTCATCATAAAACAAAAAATAATAACTTGAAAATGAAAAACATGGAATGACATTAACTGGCTGTGCATGATGTTGATAAAGCACTCAGGAGAGTTACATGTGTGCTGGTGACTGTCCGTGTGCCGGTGACTGTACGTTTTCTGGTGACTGTACATGTGCCTGTGACTGTACGTTTTCTGGTGACTGAATGTGTGCCGGTGACGGTTTGTGTGCCTGTGACTGTACGTGTGTCGGTGACTGTATGTGTGATGCCGACTATACGTGTGCCGGTGACTGTATGTGTGGCGCTGACTGTACGTGTGCCGGTGACGGTTTGTGTGCCTGTGACTGTATGTGTGGCATTGACTGTACGTGTGCCGGTGACTGTATGTGTGCCAGTGACTGTACGTGTGGTGCCAGTGACTGTACGTGTGGCGCCAACTATACGTGTGCCGGTGACTGTATGTGTGGCGCTGACTGTATGTGTGGCGGTGACTGTATGTGTGCTGCTGATTGTATGCTGAGATGCTTCATTAATTCTGTCCAGTTTCTAGTGCAGAAAAAAATATTTGGCCTCATCTGCTGAGACATCACCTCATGTTGACAGCATGACCACGACCAGCCTTTCTACAGGAGCAGATGGGTGTTAAAACCTCGACCACACACTGACAGTAAACATGAGACAGTCCATTATTACACAACCAATGCTTTACACAATCTTGTGTAACCCGTTTGAATGACAGGCTGTTTAGAATGGTTAAGTGACTGCTCTACCTATTAGCCTTTTAAGGACTCAGAGGCTTGTGAATGCTGAACACCTTCTATTGGTCAAAATCCAAATTGCTTGTATTTTTCTCTAAAAGGCAATCCCAGTATGCTTATAACAGAGATAAAATATAGTTGATGGTTTTAAACTGACTACAGACTAAACTGAGCTAAAATTATAATGTAGAAGCTCAGGTTCATCTTTCTAAAGAAATACAAGGTCAGTTATTAAAGTCAGCAAGTTGTGCTGGTCTTTCCTCCTCAGTGTGACATGTATTACAGTGAAACAGTGTTTAGAATGAGAGGAGAAACACTGGACACAACTGGATTCTGTGATTGAATCATTGGACGTTGGGGGACAGAATAATCACACAGTTAATTCATCTCTACACCAGACATGACACATGAAGAAATGTCACCCAGAGGGACAAGAGGTTAATGTTTGTAATGAAAGAAAATAATGATGCACACTGTTAATCATTTACAATAAACACCCAACACAATAATGTCAAGATTGTCTTTATGGTGCCTTTAAATCTCTATTAAATGAATACATTTTAAAACTTCTGAAATTAACCTTTAGACTCCAGTAGTACTACAGTGTGCAACACCATTTGTGATCAATGGTATCAAAATAAAATCTGATGCCGATAAAATCTGAAATCAATGGTATCTCAAATAATCTGAGCTGATCTGATCTCAGTCTGATAGTGTCCTATTAAAATAAATCAGTAATGTACTGTAGGTTTATTTTGGATTATTCCTAATCCAATTATTCCTTATTTTTGGATAACTCCTGTTTCTTTTATAAAAATAGGTCCTGCTACTTTAAGCATAATAATCAATTGTTCAGCAAATTGTTAATATATTGTTCGTCTCCATGAGGTCATAAAACCTTACTCACTTCTCAGAAAGTGTAAAAAATTGTAAAAATATAGTTTAATGTATTTGACATTATTATCCTTATACTACTCCAGTCTCTGCTGGCTCTGAATAAGTCTGTGTTACACAGGGATGCATAATGAATACAAATCTGTTCAGACTCACTTTTATGATTCATTTGCGCTAGTTGTGTGAAGTCTGCAGTGCATGGTTCAGTCAAAGCTCCATCCAATGAGATGATGGGAAATAATGACCCTGATCGATCTGATAGGCTGAGCAGTATGCTCAATGCAACCTCTTGCATAACACACTAAAAGGTAAAACATTATTCAAAACATCATCTCGCTGTTACAGATGAGAACTTATAGTAATCTGCTGCTAATGGACTTTTTCTTTCACACTTAACATTTATGCTGAAAATGATATGGGCACATATAATAACCCCAACATACCACATGTTGATGTCAATCATGTAGCACAAAGAGAACAGAACAATGACATCTCACAATTACTCAGCTCTGAGATTTTAATTCTAAATCCTAACTACAACAGATGTAATGCTTGTCTAGGTTACAGACTGAAATATTGTCAATATGGCTAGTAAGGAACTTTCTTAGAAACGTGTTGAATATTGAGATAAACCCCCAAACAAACAATTCTGAGAATATTTGCTAGATGTGTGTTTCTAAAAAAACACTGTGTGTTTTCACATAGACCTTTTCAAACTGCAGATAAACTCCTGTAGCTAAACAGCAAATAGCTGAAGGGAGGGCTGTGTTTATTTGTGCATGGATGTCAAATATTAACAGCGTTTCTCAGAAATCACTTTCTATACTCCTAAAGTTACAATATGGATTTTTTTGCCTCATTGTCACTGAAACATAACATTGCTAATTATTTGCAAAAATATTTTCTTAGGGTGGATGACAAGCTGAAATTCTGACCAGCTTCTGTAAGTCATGATGTGTGGCCTTCAATTATGTGCAAGACTGTCTTGGACCCAAAGTTTGGCCAAAGTATTGTTCCACAAAGGAAGTCCCAAAGCTGGTTTATAGTGTGTTTTGCAACAATATTTCAATACTTTTGTCTTTGTTTAAATTTCATTTTAAATTTGTGTAATTTAATTATTAATGCGAGCGAATCAGAATAATCACATTTCTGAACTTAGACATCTATGTAAAACATTTGATTTTGTCAGTGAAGTGTGATGCAGAGTGATATCAACTCATTCAACAGAACAGAGAAATATACTTGATAAGAAATTAAAGAGAAAGACACGGCATCAGTGCGTGTTTAACAGAAAGTGAGAAACTTACTAAAATAACTTTATGATCATTACCGACAGCACCTGACACATCTCCAGAGATTTGTACGTGTTGACCGCACATTTATAAAAACATTTCTCAAGTCTCAGTTTTGTGTGTATGTTGGATGTTGTGTGTTTTGGATTGCAAAATAAAACAGTAACCTTTGAAGTTGTAATTGTATTACATTACATTGTTTGTAACTAAAATTATTATCTGGAAAACACAATTTCCAATTTAAGAACTAAATTTACTAATTACATTTCTAAAACTCAGAAAGTTGGAAAACATCTGTGTTTTAAAAGTAAAGGTTCCAGATGAAACCACAGAGCTGTGCACACGCTACATTTACTCACCCTCCGGGTCCAGCTGAGAGGTACTTTGGCTCTTTTTCCCCAATCCCACCATGGCGGCCATCTTTGCTCCAAAACTGGAGCGCCTCTTTTTGTCATCATCATCATCATCATCGTTTCGGCCCAGTGAGCACATGTCTCCTCCGACGCTGGAGCTCTTCGTGATGTTGGAAGCGGGTGTGGCTGTTTGATTCCTGTGTTTCATTTTAGATGTAAACTCACTGTCAGTAACGTCAGCCGGAGGTTGACACACATAAAGAGTGGATGAGGGACAGGAAGAGACAGGAAGTGGAAAGAGTAACGGACAGGCTTCAGATACAGGATTCAGGGGGAAGGTCAAAGATGAACAGGGTATTGGACAGAGGTAGGGAAACATCCACAATCACAGACATTAGCATGAGAGCGGTGAGAACATTAGAAAACATTGTTGTTGTTACTGGAGCCATTTTGTTTAATTGTGTCAGATCATAAACCAAAACAGAAGCAACGATAAAGCTCAGAATTTCACTGACATGCAGTTCATTTCTATAACTAATGTAACTGTTTCTATAGCAACTGTGAATGTTGTCTAAGTCAGGAACATGTCGGACCAATTAAACCAATTTTTGAGAAAATGATTATCACTTTACAATAAGGTCTTATTTGTTAACATTAGTTAATGCATTAGCTAACATGAACTATTAATAAGTAATCTAGTTTTACACCATGTATAAAGTGTATTCGTGTATTTTTGCACCAATCTTTGTCTAAAGTTACAACTAAAATTGTTAATTGTCCCATTGCATGTTAATTGATTATGCATTATGTTAACAGAAACAACATTTAGTAGCTTTTAGTAAATGCTGAAATTAACCTTTTAAGATAATAAATGCTACAGAAGTATTGTTGTTTTAATGTAGTGAAGTAATGAAACCTTATTGTAAAGTGTTACCATATTATTACTGCTGCCATGAGCTACAGACGTCAGATGTTTTGAAGGCCACAATTTGGCTTATCAGTCATAAATAAAAACAGTGGGTAAACAGATTCATTTATCTCTCTCTCTCTCTCTCTCTCTGTCCTACACAAAAGGACCATGAGCCACCACCTTCACTAGTAGTTAAACGTTTCTGTGGAAATCAAAGAAAGTGAAGATGAGGTGAAAGAATGCTGACTGAAACATCTTCATGCCTGTGATGTTTATGTTGAGGTTCATGAAACGATAGTTGTGTCTATATAAAAACACAATAACCTGAAAATAACAGACAGGAAATGACCTCAGCATGGCAATGACATCAGCATTTTACTCCATGAATGAGACTCCCCCTCATTAACCTGACCGCCACTTTACCCTTCATCTATATCCAATTATGTCGTATAAATGGTACAAAAATATATTCAAGAGCAAATTGCTGGGAATGTGAAATGAAGAGATTTTTGTGGAGTAGAGACAGCAGCTGTGACACTGCTGCTTGTGAAGATGACAGTGATATTATGTAAGAGACGAACTGTTTGGGAAAATATGAGGATCTGTTGGGCAGGAAGGGGAGGAGAAAGGTGTCATCTAGCACTAACAAACCAGATACAAAAATACATCCAGAAAACTTGTTGTGCACACGTGTGCCCATACGCTTATGTCACATAGTGTTTACTACAGACTCGCAACGTGTGCTACATTGTTTTCTAAATACTATGTTCTTGCAACAAAATTCCGGTCAACCAGTTCTGCTCCTAATCTTGCAGTACCAGAGCTTTGACAGCTGGCATAAAGTTTGGTCCATTGTGTCTCTGTCTCTGGTTAACAGAAATGTTGTGGAAAAAATAAAATGACAGAGTAACAGTTACCAAAATTAGTAATATAGACAGAAAAAGAAGTAATGCAAAGGGACTTTTTATTTGCTACCACATACGTTAAAATGATTCCCTTACAATAAGATCTTTTTAAATGACTGATTTTAGCAGTCTAATATTAGCAGTCTAAACATGACTTTCTGTCTATGTAAACTGGTATATTTAGATTTGATTTCAAATACATTTCTGATTTGTAAGAACACATTTTCCTGCAATTTCTTTGTTTCTGCATTCCATTGCATGTTTTTTGTATGAATTACTTCAAGTTTATCACTAAACAGCAATTTTTAAGTAGAATAAGTACCTGAATGGTTAATACTTCATGCCAATAGTCAAAGATCTGGCCACACAACACTAACCAGAATAACTTTTGACCATTGACCCAGAATAATCATTGAACACAAAATAGTTATCCTAGTATGACACTACAGTTTCAGCTGGAGGACACTGGCTAGGTTTACGAGAGACTGTTTCTGTTGCTGACCTCTCAGGTTCCTCCTCTTCTTCCTCTGCCTCTGAGATCTCACCTACCCTTCCCACCTCCCCTTCCTGCCCCGCCTCCTGAGCACTTTCTGATTCCACCTGCTCCTGTCTCACCGCACTGCCCTCCTCTCCCTGACTCTGATGAGCCTCCACACGGCTGAGGCACAAACACACAAACCATCCCATGACATCATGAAAGGAAGCATGCATGACAGAAACACAGAGACATACAGAAAATAAACCCTCATGAAAATAACAGAGTGATGAAATAGCTCTAATAATGATGCAAACATATGTATCTAGACCTAATCTTTCCTCCTCTGTTGCTGAATATTATGAAATCTGTTATATCTAAATAAACCAATAAGATATATTTTGCACGAAGAAGCTTATTTTAGCACTATTTTTAGTACATTGTTCTGCAATAGCCATATTTTCATGCACATTACTCATTGCAGAAAATACCAAAAACAATATTAAAACTTATAACATATAATAATATAGTATAATATAGCATTATTATTTGTACCGTAATGCAGTAATACGAATTGGTTAGGTTTTTTTATTCAACTTTTTTATGAGATTCACCCCAGTATATATTTTCAAAAATTCTCTGGTCACATTTAAGTTTAGAGGTTAAGTTCACTTTGTGTACAAATAAAGTCAAATCTGACAACCTTCAGTGAGAACTTTAGCGTGTCAGAGGCAGTTTGTGGTTTAGTGTGAAATTACCTGATCCTGCGGTTGCCCTGTCCTCTCTCTGACTGGACCGACATGTAACTCATGCTACTAAGACGAGATGCACTCGACATAGCGGACACATCGCTTACATCACTGTCCGACGACCTCATGGATACACTATCTATTCCTCGCTATAAAGGGAAAAAATAATGCTGATTATTACAACAGCATAACTCACAATTCACAACAACATTACAACGTTAAACATTACAACATTATGACGTTACAATGTTACAAAACATTACCTTTCATTATTAGTTCATGTTACCTAAAACACTAACTAATGTTAAAATGTAAACTTATTGTAAAGTGTTACCAAATAATGTTATAATAGTTTTAATTTTGAATAGTTTTGAATAATTTTAATTTTGAATGAAGCACATGGCACACTACCCTGAAGTTGGATGTTGGAGAGGCTAGCAATAGAAACCTGCTATAAACTCAACCTTCCTTCAGAGCTCTCCAAAGCCACGCCCATTCCAACACATACATACAACATACATACAATGCTTGACAGGCAAGCAGGTCCTCTTTCTATATATATACACATAAATATATATATACATACATATATACTGTACATAACAATATATTAAATCCTAACAACATAAAAATGCTTCTGAACAAAAGCAATTTGGAATTAAAGCTGTTTATTGTGAGACATGAGACATGAAGCGTGTGTTATAATATTACAGATATATATATATATTTATATCACACCACTAGTGTTTCATAACCGAAAATAGTTTGAAAACATATTTTATTTGACATCACATCAAACCAATAACAACTTTCCAGGGGTTCAGATGTTTTTGGGTAACACACTTCACACGTGGCTGTAGTTTATGTGTTGTTCTATGTAAATGATCATGAAACAGAGCTTCACAGGTCACAGAGAAACACAGATCTAAAAACACCCTAAGGAAACTTGTGGAAAAGAAAAGAAAAAATCTGGAGAAGGAAACATACCTTCGATGGATTCTTTAAAGTACCTGTTGAGGAAAGACAAAACAGAATGTAGATGTAGTTCACATTATTTTTTAATATTGCTCATTAATACAAATTTACAACCAAAGAACTTCCTGTTTCCTGTTCTCCACCCACTGCCAATTTTCACTGCCAATTTTTTTAGATCTGTCTTACCAAGCCTTTTGTATATTGGTTGCCTGTCTGTGTTTGACCCTGTTTGTTCACGTTTTTGCCTCTTGGATTGCCTTGTTGGATTTGTTTGCTCTCTGGTTTCGACCCTGCCTGGTTAATACTGTTTGCCTGCTGCCTGCCCCGACCCGTGCCTGTATGTCGTTTTGGATAGTTCGCTGTCTGTCCTGACCTGCGCCTGTTTACCGCTCCGGATTGTATGCTGCCTGCCCTCACCTTTGCCTACCTTTTGTTTATGTCTTTGGTGTTTTGGATTTGATCAATAAACCGTGTGTGGATTCTAACAACTCAGCCTCATTACAACTTTAATCACACAAATATTGACTGAATCTGTTCTGATTATATTTTTTGTATTCCCTAACCTTACATTAACCTGTTGCCATCATTACATTTAAATTATTTGCCATGTTATTTAATCTAAAGTGTCCTCACAAAATCTTTGACATGTTTTGTTATTTTCTGAGAACTTCAAACAGCTTTTAACTAGAATGCTTTAGAAGGACAATGACACAAACACACAGATCTCTATAAACCAACAAACACACACACACACACACACACACACACACACACACACACACACACACACACACAGATATCTATAAACAAACACACAGATTTCTAAAAACAAACACACAGATCTCTATAAACAAACACACACAGATCTCTAGGGCTTGTATTAAAGGGTCAGTCTGTATAAAGTACCTGCTTCTTCATTCTCTGACACTGTCTCTATTGCTGATGTGTGGATGAAACACAATGAAAGAACAATGACACACAAACATAGAAAAAGCAGAATGTAAACAATACCAGGCTGTACTGAGCAAAAAAACTTAACCCAGCTTTGCTTTTAAACGTAATGTTTAAGCAGTATGCACAAATATCTTCAAACACTAAGAAAACAAACAAAATGACAACAAAAAGGCCATTATCAGTTCCAAACTCCCACCAGCTTCTCACATTTCAAATCATAAATTTTGATTTAAAAACTTTCCATCATTATTTACTCATCATCACACCAAATAAGATAATCTGTTAATATTTCCCCATTCATTTAAAACATGCTGTGAATAAACCAGTTATATTATAGTATATATAGTATATACATCTTGCAGATGCAGACAGTGATAAAAAAACACATTTCCAGAGAAAAAGATTGTTGGTCTGTTTCTCACACAAAGCTGTCATGCAGATTCAGAAGTCATCTGTACAGTGTCTCATTCACTTACACTGTATAAAAAAAACTCTCTGCTTAGTATACCCTTTTGTGGATTAACATTACTACACATCATACTACAAAATTACTACACATATTTTTAATAAAGTCTCTAATAGAATACATATCAACAGCCACAGTTTGTTTGGTTCCCTTTTAGTCACTGCAAACACCCAGCAGACAAACATTCTCCAACATTTTATGTGACTCTGATAAGGCTGATAACTTCTGTTGCCCAAAGAAGAATTGTGACACTTTTATGGGTTTAGTAGATACAGTAACAGTAGCTACAGTAGTGGAAATCTTCAGAAACACCAAAGCCACATGCCACACCAACAAACCAAGAAGCTACACAGCAGAAATTTAGATCCCCCAGGAACACGCTAGGAGTTTTCTACACTATTTAGGGTCAATGTTTGTGCCATACCAGAGCCTTTTCCCTGCTGGTCTTCCCATGTCACTTCTGAAGGTACACATAAGGAGAAAGAGTAAATGATCCAGTTTTCCAGTTTAACTCAACACACACACACACACACAGACACATAATAAGCTCTCATAATCCTTACAGCTTTGTGTGTCTTGTGCTAAAGTGTAGAAATCATCTCTCTTTTTTACATTGTACAAGGTTGCACAATGCGATCAAAATGAAATGCTTGTTTTCTGTAAAAGATCTGCTTAAGTCCCTATAAAACACAAGTTTATTTTAGCTTCTCAATGGCATTGCGCCATCTACAGGTGACTGAAAACACTTAATTGTTTTCACTCTGTAACTATGAATAATTCATTCATTAAAAACTTTATAAACATTAAAAAACACATAACAAAAATGTACAAAATAAATGTACTGTATGTTCTGTATGCTATGTGACATTTACAATAAAATATTGGTTTATTTATGTTGTCAGTAGTTGATCAATATCATATCAATATAGTATAACACGGGTTACTAATGGCAGCTGTACACTGTTCAGGTATAAGGAATGTAAACAATAGCACTCAGGTAGTAAATCACTGCAAACAACACACTGTAAAACATCAGTGACACTTCAAACGCTCGTTCACTTGCCTTTCCTGCCATTGACAGCTGGGGGAGCTACAGGCTTTTCCTCTGGTTCTTCAGTTAGAAACGCACATGACAGACAATAAAGTTATTGAGAAAGTGAGCTATCATGACTAGTGTTTTACTTCAACACACAGCTGGATTCTAATGCTAAACAAACACATTCACTTATCTACCTGAATGGGAACATTCCTTAGACTTATTATGTTTATACACCGCTAGAAAATAGATTCTACTAGCACATAAAAAAGATGTATTGCTGATAAAGATATATAAATTATGTTAATGAAGAAATAAGCTATTGAAGCCACTCAGGAATAGCATACTACTTAAAAATGTAATGTAACAGTATGCAGAATACAGTACACAGTTTTTAACTTAACACATCAATTTTCAATTCAAGATAGAAAAACATCCATTTTTATCACTGTGCTCACACTGACACACCTGACACAGAGGCCTGCTGGGCAGGAGATGGAGCTGTTGATGGTGAGGGAGTAGGTGGAGCAGAGGGAGGGGCAGGGCTCGGAGGGGGAGTGGCATGTGTAAGAGAAGGAGCATGTGTTGGAGGGGAAGGGGCATGGGCACGGTGAGGAGGTGCAGCAGGTGGATCAGGGGCAGTGGAATGTGCAATGGTAGGACTGAGGCCAGGAGTCTCCATTCTCATGTAGGCTTTGAAGACAATGAGGACAACATGATTTGAGAGGGTTGATTAAGATTGAGAAAAAGAAATTGAATGTGGTCACATGGGAGACACCAACATTTCAGCTCATGAAAATTTAGTTTTGGGCTAAAATGGAAAACAGACCCAAAACACTGGGTAAATTTTAGGATAGAGTCCACCCCAAAATAAAATCCTGATAATCTATTAATCTGATAATTTATTATTTTAGCGGATTGAAAGATTGAGACATTCAGGACACACACGAATGGACCATTTAAACAATACATTGACAAATACATACACATGTTTTGAACAGCTCTCTATATGTTCTGTTTGATTAATAGGTCTTTGCTTTATTTTTGTTAACTTCATTTCACAGAAACTAGTGCTACTGAGCATGAGGACCTAATATCATTAAGGGTTTTTCAAGCCCTGACATCCCATAATGCACTGGGCTGAGCAGCTTCTTTTTTAGTTTGTAATGGCTGCTGACAACCATCGTAATAAATGCATTACTGCCACCTTTTGCTCTGGAGTGTGGAACAGAGTTGACAATGTGTGAGCTTTTCCTCAAGAGCCTTAATATCTTACTTAATATCTTACGAAATAAAAATAAACAGCTTGGATGACAAGATATCAGAACATTTTCATTTTGGGGTAATTATATCCTTGTAAACTCAGAAATGTGGATGTAAAATATTAATAACTTCTATGAATATACACACAATATAAGTAAGCTATACTTATCACCGACCAGTAGACCCTGTTTAATACTGAAGTGTATATAACCCAGACTACAATTACCAAACTGCATTATCTCTTCCTACTACCCTTCAATTTCTACTTTAACTTCTCAACATTATAAGCTCAAATAATATGGTTATAATAGTTATACTGTAACAGAATTACCAGCCATGGTTTGTGTGATTTGGGGAGGTACAGGGGATGGGGTCGGACACTGTGAGACCCCTCCCACTGCATGCGTTTAAAAAATGATAGGAGAGAAAAAGTATGAATGAGATGTGAGGATGAAAACAGAAGAAGAAAAGAAAGAGGCAAAACACGCAATCTGCAACCAATCCTGAAGTAGTAAGTTCAAAATGCTTATTTTCCAAATCCACTAAACTAAGTTACTAAGTTACAATCACTCCAAATGCAAAACCAATTGTTATGCCACACAAACACACCAACCTTTCAGAATTTTAGATACATTTAAGAAATGTCAGTGTAAAATTAAGACATTTAGATTTTAAAAGGTTTTAAAAACAATGTGTGGGGGAGGGGCTTACGGCTGAGGTGTCACCTCCTACTTCACTGACTGTTCATTGATTCCAAACTAATTAGAAAACAAATCCAATTTTAAGAAACCAAATGATTGTTGCTACTGAACATTACTAGTACTCAAAACAGCCTGAAAGAATAGTTCACCCAAAACATAATCAACCATTGTAGAAGAACAGTTCACTCGTGAACTTCTGCTTTAACTCACATGTTGGCTTTTTACTTGCTGTCAGGTGCATTTTTAGATATCAATCATTTTCAGTAAGGGTATACAGACATTTTGGCGATTCATCCAGACACACAAACACAAAACAAATACATATATATACTACACAGCAAACATCTATATTAATGCTGTGACAGCATTTCACAAACATGCTTGGAGCCCAAACTTTCACTATCTACACTACACAAACATCCAAAGCAAAGCCAGTGACAGGTCAAGTTTACAGACCAGAGCTCAACAGGTTTAGTGAAACAGAGTGTGTGATATACAGTAGCTGTAATAATGACTGAGACTGAGACAAGAATAAACACAGAAGCCATTTCTTACAGACCTTCATAAGGCTCAGTCATGCCTTCACCATCTTCTGAGAACAGGTTGACAAAAAAAAACATTATGTAAAGAAGCGTCTCAGGTTATGTATGCAACCCTGGTTCCCTGAATGGAACAAGACACTGCGTCGAAATGCTATGGGATAGCTACCAGTGTTTATGCACTCTGAACAGGTGTGTCGAATCACTGATTAGGAGGCGTGACATCACAAACGGGGTGACGTCATGACCAGAAAGCTATAAAGGCATGTGCGTTGCGCTGCTCGGGTTAGCTTCAACCCTGAAAGAAGCAAGCACAGGCAGGAGGTGCCTGAGGTATGGATCGAGACACAGCGTACGTAACCTGAGACACTATGGGAACGAGATGCCAACTCCACCATAGCGAGGGGACCCCTGCCCTATGTCGAGTCCAACTTAGGGAGTCAGGACAGAGGTAGTAGTAGAGACCATCCGACAGCATCGCAGATGTCCTGAATTGGGACACCTGCAGAAAGAGCCTTAGAGAATTAGAGCAACAAGGATGGAACACAAAGGTGCTTCAGCTTGCTTGCGTGCCTCCTGGGAGGAAGACCCTGCCCTTAAATTTAGGTTGGGGAGGGGTGAGCTATAGGTGACATCTTGAGTAATATCAGTTGTCAATTAATGTGACCTAGCCACTCTCACTCATTCCAGAAGCAGTTCGGCCTGGAGAGCTTGCAGCACGCCCATAGTATGCAAGGACGTGGCGGCCTGAGCTGCTGCCATGCACCTCCTGCCCACCAATACTGAAGTACTGCACAGTGGTTTGGATGGCATGGCCGGAGCCTTAAGATATGTTGCCGCTTCGGGTGCCAGAAAGCTAGCAAGCGTCTGTTCAGCCCGGGGCATACATTCATAAGTATGCTCTTTCCCTGGGAGGAAGAAGCCGCATAGCGTGCTTCCATACTCAATAAAAAGGAGGACCTGAGGAGAGAAAAATGAGATAAGGACAAGCCTGTCTCAATTCCAATCAAGTCCAGCTGCAAACCCAACGAATGCAACGCCGTTCCGTCTCAGCGGCAGCGGGAACAACACCGCGAGGAACGCTAACGAGGGCTCCCTTCTCAAAAAGAGCTCTAGGAACGAGTATCCGCATGCTGTGATTCTTGTCAGAGACAGGTCTCGAACCCGGGTCTCCGGTGTGACAGGCGAATTCTCTAACATCACGCCAACAACTGACAGACAATTTGACATAGAGCGCTTCACTGAATGAAAGAAGCCGACCCGACCGGCGCAACGCATGTGCTTTTTTAGCTTCCTGGTCATGATGTCACCCCGTCTGTGACGTCCCACCTCATAATCAGTGATACAACACACCTGTTCAGAGTGTATAAACTGGTAAACGCTGGTAGCGTTCCCATAGCGTTTCGATGCAGCTCTAGTTCCTGAAAGGGAACTAACTTGAATAATTATCTACAGTGTCCCTTTACAATTACTTACACACTGAAGTGGAAATGAAAAAACTCTCAAATCAAACAGGACAAAATGCAAAATGAAACAAGACTGGTTCATCTACTTACTTCTGTCCATGGAACCCCTTGGTGGGATCTGAGGTAGCTGCCGTCCTCTCCGACTCGATACTGGTGTGCTAGTGGGGCTTGTTTGGACTGATCCAGTTCGTGGGTTTGCCCTGCGGGTACATAGTGTGTCAGTAATGAAGATGAAGTGTTATATCATAGAATGGTTAGTGGTTGAATCATAAACCTTCTAGACTATACAGCAGGTCATGCTGTTGAGGAAATACTAATAAGTTTAAAAACGAATAGGTCAGAAAACAAACTGCATGTGTGAAGGTATGCTATAACAATTTTGTACTATTACAGAATATTTGTCTGTCTTTGGCACTGTTTTCTCAAAGGTTAGCACAAAGCAAAAAGGAAGCAAAATATTTGATGAAAAATATGCCCTGCAGGCAATGTTCAGCGTTTGCAGATTTTATGCAACAACCTATAAACTCCAGGGCTGAATCTCTTGCTGCCTATCAAGAGCATTTCCAGGTTATATTTCACTCAAAATCAAAAGGAAAGGAATGCACACTACTAATCAAAAGTTAAAGCATTAAGGCAATCAGCATTAACTAACATTACCAAAAACTAAACATTTTATGTTAGCTAATGCATTGACTAATGTTAACCATCATGACAACACAATGAATCTATAAACCTAATAGTCCTAAAAATAGTCTTTAGTTCATTTATGCACAATTATTTAACTCTTGACAGGTTTTGTTAGATTCACCCTTTGTGAAAATAATAATAATAATGAAAACCACCAATTTAATTCCACATATCTACTATATAAGAGCATGCATTTTAATTAATAAACGTGTCACAGTCATGTGAATTTTAGCCACGTTAATAAAAATGCACATAGACTCCATAGTAAACACTGTTGGAAACAATCTGGTTTGGAAACATCTGGTTTCCAATGTGACTTAGATTTCTGTAATAAACTATGGCATGTTCAAGAGCAACTGTGTCTCTTGCACCAGGTAAACTTCATGCACAAATATGAAAGTTTATGTAACATTCCTTGTGACTTATGATGTAACCGGCACATCATGAGTCAAAAGGGTTAATGGCATCTCAAAAGAGTGAGGTCAGCACCAGGACAGGCGCTTTGACTGCTGAAGCTGCAAGAAAAGTGAAAAGGCCAACAGCACATGAACTCATAACAGCCCATAACTCAAAGCAGAAACTACAAAAAAAAATAATGTTAGTAAAAAACAATTAGAACCGATAAGAAATTAAACTGTACGATGCCAGATACACACCATTATATCCCAAGATAATATAACAGGTGTGTCTATAATCAAAATGAAAAGATGTTAGTATCAACCTTCTTCACTACTTTTACTACATAAATATAAATGAAGACAAATAAAAAACAGCATTGTTTCAACAAGGTTAAAAAAAGAGGAGTGGAGGATGTGAAGAGGGGCATTCCAGGTGACAGGAAGCAGAATCATGGTTTCGTTTAGCGGATTAGTGGTTTGTTGTGATTGGTCTGGGTCACCTCTTTAAGGCAGGAGAGGGAGGGGCAGATCTCCCTGATGGTAATGATGGCATGGATCTCATGTAGCCGGAGTCGGGTCGCTCGGATGAGCGGGAACGGGTGTAGACCTGACGCTCCATCATTGGACGCTGGTCAGCTGATCTGGACCTGTAATGGTCATGCCTGCCCACCATACTGCGGCTATACCTGCAGGATGTTAGTCAACAACAGATGCTCAGCCCAGTGCATTGTGGGATATCAAGGCTTGAAAAACTGTAATCCCATACAGCTGGTCAACCACATTAGGTCCTTGTGCTGAGTAGCACTAGTTCCTGTGAAATGAAGTTATCTTAACAAAAATCAAGCTAAGACCTATTAGTCAAACAGAACATAAACATTTAGATGTTTCAGCATTGACTCCTTATGTAATCACTGGTATATAGTAACACACAAGATCATGATGCATGTAATGCCAGGCCAGCAGAGGGAGCCTTTTCCCCCTAACAGTGCACTTTCGCTCCCTCTGCTTCCTCTGATGCAACTTCCTGTTTGGTGGTTATAAAGCAGAGGCCAACCAAACAGGAGGTTGGCCTGTTTGATTACTGTGTGATTACTGTCCCTTGTGTTTTGGTATCTTGTGGTTTTGACTCTGGACTGTTTTCTTGATTTTTGTTTTCTTGGCCTGCCCTTAACTTTGCTATTGGTTTTGGATTTTGAGTTTGGATCTGCCTTCACTATACCTGTCTACCTGTGTTTTGACCCTGCCTGTCCCTGACTATGCCTCTAAAGAATAAAAAGAAACCCAGCACATGGATATAAGAATAAAAAGAAAACCCAGCCCTTTATACGCCCCACGTGACAGCAACAATGTGGTGGAGAGATTCTCTTACTCAGAGAACCATAGGGAATGAAATTGCATTCCCCAAACCTGTGACTGAATATTCCGTCTGTGCTGTTCAGGGATACACCTACCTGAGGTTATATTTCTTAGAACCAAGGCATGTGGGGACACAGTGGAGCCACAAGAAATAGCTTGACTAAATCTGTTTGTTTCTTTTGTTATAGAGGTGGGAATGGATGAATGCATACAGGAGACCTTGAGGGTACTCCTGAAACAAAGCATCACTCTGTCATTCATCAGACATGTTTCTCTAGTAAGAAATGGCAATGGGTTGATTCCCAAGAGGGACAAGGATAACTTTCATCTCAAAATAACTCCAGATGGTTCTCACAACATCTGGCTGAGGTGAAACCCCCTTCTTGACACAAAGTCTACTGTTTCATTCTGTAACCCTGGATTATACACTGCCTTCAGTAAGAGAAGAGGTTGTGCCCATGTGAGAGGATGTGAGGAGGGTGCTGCCACTCAGTAGAACATGATGACTTTCCAGGTGAGCTAGATGAGTGGCTTTTAGCTCCAATACATTGATATGCTGAGATGTCCATGTGTCTGTTTTTTGTTTTGTTCTGTTCAGATGAAGCCCCAAAGTCTGAATGTAATCAATGACCAGTCCTACATGCTGAGAACATGTTTTCTTTCAGCCAGTCATCTAGATTATTTACTATTCTTACCCCTTGATGTCCCAGGGGAAGGAAGGCAGTGATAGACTAACAACAGCTACATCCAGCTACTTGTGGCAGCTACAATCTGTTTTGCACACTTTGGTTTAATATTACTGGTGGAGGTAGCATTTGTGTCTAAAGAACTGGCAACAAGCCATTCTCGTATGAAGGGGATTAAGCTAAGGGGATAAAGCAGTTAGCACAGTTATCACAGTCTTCTAGTTGCACATAGCCTGGTGATATACAGGAGTCATAGCCACTTACTTTAGACATATTGCAGAAAATATTTTCTTTTTTTAACTCTCTGCACTGATGCTATCACACAGAGATATACTGTGCAGATATCCTGTACTGTGCCAGAATGAGGGTCAGTAACATTACGCAACGTAACCTGATGCAACCCTGCGCTGTTGTTTATTGCTGCTTCTTAGAATGTGTACATCTAACTGCATTTATACATTGTTACACTATCATGCAGAGTAGCTGCAAGATGAATACAATATATTAAGATCTCTTCACAAGCAAACATTTTCTGTAACAGATATTTTGCACTGACACATGCAAAAGCAAATAGGTGTGTATGAACTGCACATTGGTTTTAATTAGTGTCTTACAGAGAATCAACATCACATGCCACAAGTGATGTGATAATCCCATACAAATGTGGTGAAATAGTCTCTATACGATAGAGAACAAAGGTTATAAATAAACAAAATAAACATGATGTTTACAAGGAAAAAAACAAGAGATTTTAAAGCTCCAGGAGGCTGCTGTAAACAATACAAGTTAAATAAACACATTTTACACAACAATGAGCCCCTTGACTACAGGCTAATCTGCTCCTATATTTTTTGGACAACCTTTGTGAGCACACAAACTCAACCACATTACCTGAGATCTTCTTTAGAGAGCTCATGGTTAGCTGGGAACTCTGGAATGTGGTCCTCTCTATGGAGGCACATAAGAGAAAAACATAAAATACTGAATCTGATCTGGAAATTAGAGCTGCTGGGCGATTCTGTTTTATAAGTATTTTGTCATAAAACAGAATAGACAAAAATAGTTAAAAGCATTTGCTAGAATGTTCTGGGTCTAGACCATTTAGGTGTTTGCTAAGGTGTTTTGGGTGCTGCTTATTAGCCAGAGGCAAAGATAGAGCTGTCTAGGAAGTGACATGCTTGTGTTAGGTTAGGTGGGGGGTAGGCTAAAGGGCACTTCAGTTGCTACCTGCCAGCAATGGAATCAAACCAGCAACCTACTGATTACAAGCACGACTCACTAACCAGTAGGCCACAAATGCCTCCATAATATAAATTAATATAAAATTGGGGGATGTTTTCTCATAGTTGTTATCTACTGTCAGGTCTGATCACCAAACTAATAGTACACCATTATTCAAATGATTTGAATAGGTTATAGTTAGGTTTAGGGTTTATTCAGACATTACCAACAATGGTTAAATCATGTTTGCCTTATGTATCTCTGAAGTCTGTAAGACCCTAAAACATTTTTAAATCAATCATGTGTTGAGGTCCGTTGAAAGTTAAAGACAACAGGTCATAGCACAACTATTGCAACTACTGCCACTATTCTAAACTAGATTCTGCACTGAAACAATCTAGTGGCATTTAATCAAGCAATACCTTTCTGTATCTGTCGATGGTTCAATTTCTATCCTGGGGCACGTCCTACTAAATAAACCAACTTCCACATGTTAATGTTATTAAATCTTTGGGGCGCTCAGTACCAAACTCTCAATGTAACCTCAGTATTTCCTTGCTTGAAAAGACAAGATCACTAATCAAAAATTAGTTTGTTTGAAGTGATTGTTGTTCCCACCACTGACCCAAAAGACCTCTGTTGAAATATTCATTAACCTTCTATTGCTGGTAAATGATTTTTGCTGGAAACAAAAAAGGACATTTTTGTGGTCCTTTTGAGCCTCACCTGTAGTCCTCACATGTTCCATTGATGCCATGATTGGGCCCATTGTAATATCTTTCAAATGGAGCATGAGGATTAATAGATTGAAATGAAGAAATTAATTTATGATTAGAAGCTATAATTCTACTCATCCAATACAAATTTTGCCCAAGAGATGAATACTTGATACAGTACCACAAAACTTGTTAAGCTTGTTAAGATTAAGTGTATGATTTATTTATTTATTGCCTAGCCTTTATTGACAAATTCTTTATTTTAGACTTTATTGACTGAATAAATTGAAAAGACGTCATATTTGTAACCCAACAAATAAAAACTATAGCATGTATTATAGCATATAGCATTACAGTATACATACAGATAACGTAATATACTAAATGTGTATGATGTCTTAACATACAGCGAGTGATTCTTTTGTGTTTCTGTTTAAAACACCAGAGACAGCAGCAGGAATATTAGGCTGCTGTTATTTTAGGACAAACACCAGTTGCCTTTTCGAGCTGTTTACACTCAGAAATGAAAATACTTACTTGAATACTTAAAACAGATA
>JBAJNP010006407.1:10706-25114 GCA_036877545.1 Yasuhikotakia modesta | reverse complement strand
AAAACACACATTACAAAGCACTACACACAGTAAAGGTATTCCCCTTTTTATTTTGAGCGTGAACACAAAACAATGCATTTGTTCTGCTTCAAAAAAATAAACAATAACAGTTTACAGACAGCATAGCAGTTGTAAAAAAAAAAAAAGTAACTTTCAGAACAACAATTTAAAGAAATTCACAGTCAAACAAGCAGGAAGTTTGTGTACCATGTATTTAGAGAAGGTACAGGCATTCTGTGCTCTGGATAGTAATTAAGTGACTAAAAGGCTTCGCAGAATTGCTCATGGCTCAGCTTTATGGTCCAGCTTCTCTCAAGATTTGCAAAGAGCCACAGCAGAGAAACGCACCTCCCCTTTCTCTCGCTCCATAAACTCACGACACACTCTTGCTGCATCCTACAGAGAGACGCATCACTGACTCAGTCTCGGAAATATAATTACAAATAACAGAAACACTCATCAGACAGTAACGTAAATCGGTTAAAAAAAAAAAGTGCTTACCATGACAAAGCTTTCTCGCGTTGTGGCTCCATGACTAACAGGCCCATCAGTTCTGCCATCTGAGGAGAAACACACTTTATTTTCATGGAAATTTGAAAGCTCACACTTACATGCACATTGTCAGTACATGACAAAACATTAAGTCAATTTCCACTTACCCAGCTCATTAAGTTGCCCGTTTACATTGACAAATGTAACAAAATGAAAGTTGACTTTGTCTGCCTCTGGCTTCATAATTTGAGAAACAGACAAGGAAAGAAATGATAACTTAATTTTTTTAAACAATGGTTTAAGCATTTTTGTGTTTGTTAATCTGGTCTTACCAGAGACTGTCCCTCATCAGCAACAGCATCATGAGTTTCCTGGATGTCCTGAGAAGAATGACAATTCAATATCAATACTTAAGTTAACATACCAATCACTTAATACACATATCCTGAACCTAAATGTGCTTTATTTTATTACTATAACAAATACAGAATATTACTTTGTCCCCATCTACTGGTGCTATAAAGTATTGCACAAAGAATGGTCTTATATTTTCTAAAGTTCATCTTGGGTTTTGGTGGCACATCTCTCATCATACCTTATTTTTCTCAAGTTCCTTGGCCCTTTCTGCAGGAGACATTCCTGATGTGGTTTCTAGAAACTTCTTCAATGCAGAGTTATTATCTATAAATTGTAGAGGAAAAAGCTGTCTTAAAATTGCATTGTAAATGTGCCCCTCCCCTCAACCTACATATTAAATTACGATGAACACTTTATTTAGTAACAGGACACCATTTGTTAATTGCTGTTGAAATGTATCAATTTAATTTACAATGTTTGACTCAACATGGTTGAGCAGCCTTAATGTCTTTTGAGTTACCTGGTCATGTCTTTAAAGACAATGCTGGGCCCAGCAACCACAAATGTGGGTGGGCCAGACAGACCCAGTCATGCACTTTTTCCTACCCCAAGAGTACTTTGACCCATTTTGGCAGAATCAGGCCAGCATAATACCAACTAGATCTTTCAAAAATCAATACAAATTTCCTCTGTCTGGCTTTGGTAGACATGTGTATCATATGCATGTCTCCACTTACCAAAATCAATACTGTCCTGATTGTTGGCCACAGCATGTATCAAACCCACAGTTCCACAGGAGTTGACCACAGTTTGTTTCAAAAAATATACACCTTGACCATCGCCAACTGATTGTTTAGAACGGAATTCCTTATGCTAAAAGACATAAGAAATGAGAGGAGCTAAAAGTTATATCACCATGATATTAGAAAAATAACAGTATACTGAGAGAAAGCCATGTAATCTGAATTGCAAGTTATTTAATATTAACAGTTCAACAGAAACATTTTCAATTTAATAATTTCACTATACCATTACTGTATTCTAATAATTAAGATGCATGTGTAACTTAGTCTCTAGAACCATCCATATATTCCTCATAAGGGGCCACGCCCGCATTGCTGTAATGCTTTCCATGAATGTACCTGTTGCGTTAAAGGGAAGAGCAGCATCAAGGCACAGCAGGGTGAGGGCACCCTGGACAAAGGCTCATCCTCTAGACCCAAAACATCCACGAAAGACCAACTTGAGACAACACCCAACTTATTCAATACCTGCAGATACAGAAAATATCATACATTCAATTAAATACACACACCCTATAATTGTCAGTACTTGTCATTATTTAATCGTTATCTTCTAGTTATTTGTTACAAAGTAGTTTTTTTCACACAAAGCAAATCATTTAATTCCCAAAAAAATAGGAAACTATAGAACTAATACGTACGTATTATAAATTCGTACTTTATTGAAATAAAAAGTGTATCTGTAATAACTATTCGTGGTATTTTAACGCATGTTTCAGTGGATAAGCCCACGCCCTTTCATTTCACAACCGGGAGCTCGAGACACCATACAGACAACATCCCCATCATCTTCAGCGTCATCATCAATATCTCATCGTATGACTCAGCGAACGTACCTTGTTCAGCACCTAAAACCAACACAAGCACACAAATATGTCGGTCAGGGGCAGACCAGAGAAAGCGAAAGCATGTACTATAGGCAAATTAGCTAGCAAAGCTAAGGCATTAAATAGAGGTACCTCCGGGTTTATTTCCATCGGCTTCCACTCCATGCTTGCAAATGTCTGCGAGTGTGACTCCTGCTAGAGTTCAGACAGGCGTTGACCGAGAAAACCAGAACCCGACCAAAGGCGTAGGAGGGTATATATTTATCCGACCGGTCCTATTCCATTTACACAGACTACAGGGGTGTCCGCTCAGACATACGAGCTCCTTTAAAGGGGTTGGAACAAATATTCACACTATATTGGAACTTTTCCCATATAGTTATAATGTCGGAAAAATTTGAAATAAGAGGTAAGGAAAAAGAAACTGGAGAAAGTTTTTTAGACTTTCTTGAAATTGATCGGTCCGCCGTTGGGCAATTCTGGAAGCTACCAGTATTTTCTAGATCCACCAGCCGAATCAATTGATTGAATTAAATCACTGCATTCTACATTTCACTGTAAAATGTTGTGAAGCATGGCCTCATGCTGCAGGGATTAAGTAAAAACACTGAAATGAAAATGAACTCCAAACTAACTTTCCTAGGCCCACGTAGCTAATTAATGAGGGTAATAGGGAAGAGAGAAAAGTTGACGTTAAAAACAATCAGAAGGAGCGTTGTAAATTATGATTACATTAAATTATGATGTACAAGGAGTTTATTTTGGTGACAAAAAAGCTTCCAGTACAAAGACAAAGTAACTGTGTACAGATATAATATTAACATTTATGGAAGTATTCTGTACAGATCCAATGACTGTGTAGTTGAACTGTTACAAAAACTGATGTGGCAGGTTGAATTTCTTTAGCTGGAGAAGGACGTTTTGCAATGAAGCTGCTTCTGTTCCTGAAAAATGGTGGTGCCCAGGAAACTGAATGACTCCACTGCTATCACATGATGGTGAATAGGAGGGGTGCTTTGAGAATTCTGCTGAGGTCCACTATTATTGACAGGTCCAGTGATGTCCTTCAGGTTATGATGTCAATTAACATTACTAAATCTGCTAAAGTGGTGAATCCTGGTACTGAATAGATGAACAACTCACAGTACGTTCCTGCAAGTTGTGTTGTCAGACATACAAGAGGTCACAAATTGTTTAAGTATAGAAGACTGAGAATGAATGATGTTTTAATCAGTACATTTCCACAAAGTTTGAACAGAAATTTAGAAAAAAAGAAAATAATGTGAAAAATGACTAAATGGGAGCAGGTCTGCAGTGCAGTGCTTTTTATGGGTTATCCAGATAGCGATCAAAAGTAAGATAGGGAGTCACAGACTTGGGTAATAAAGATACTGTTTAACCCACTATAAATGTACCAATTTAACTAGTACACATTAAGGCCTACTCCTGGTAAAAGTCTTTGGGTCAAATAAATTAGACTCACCTTCTAAGCATGGGTTAATTCAAAACCTTGATTTGCTTGACAATTTGAAAAATTATGTGGGCATAGAAAGACTAAATATGAACATACAGTAGAAACTTGAACCTTTTTATGTTGTATTCATTCTTGTACACTTGCATAAAAAATCAGCCTCAAGTTTTAAACAACCTCAAGTTATGTAATAAAGCCTCCTACACAGTGAATTTACAGTCATTGTTCAACTGATGTGTAATAAAGAAAATTGACTTTGTTTTGGCTGTTAATGTATTCATACGACTAGGCGTCTAAATGCGGTGTGTTATATATCTGTTACGTGTATTCAGGAATGCGAACTTTACAAAACCTTTACAAGACAAGATGCTTGATCCACACATTTCACATGCATCCATGTGAAACTGATCAACAATGGGTTAAACAATGGGTCGAAGTAAAATATGAATGTGACACCCATTTTTGTCTATTTGATTAGTGTTGATGTGTTGCCTGGCAAACAGCGTCTCTGTTTGCCTTATTTAACGACGATAGCAGCTATTGTGTTGACCAACTGGGTGGGGGACCGTTGCATCAGATTTCACAAAGCAGAACTTTTGTATGGTAAAAGTTATAAAGTTATCTGTTAGTTCACTTAATAATTGCACAAATAAAAGTTTTGTAATTGTAATTGTCTCTCATAATGCACATATGTTATTCATTTATATCATGCTCGCAGTTTAAAATGAAAATTAAAACGACATTTCCCATAAGTCATAGCGTTCGAGGTTTGCTTGCCAGGGTGTGGCTCAACTAGTGCTCAAGTTCAACACTGAACGCAGTTTATTCCTTTTGCTAGCGGATGTAATTCCTCATTCTTGCTGCTCCTTGGTCTACTGCAGTCGTCTGCTCTTGAACTAAAGCACTTATCTTGGTAAGTGCAATCTTAAGCGCTTCTTTTAAACTATTTGCTTTACTTATATTCTGTATAAGACACAGGTATCAACCTACCTATCAACCTACTGTTCAGTGTTTCCTTTGCAAAATGCTGCCAGTTTATTTTTATCCTCTACATTTCCTTTATGCTACTTCGTTTGTAATTTTAAAACCACTTGAACTATGTTGTTTATTTGTTTACTTATATTTTCAGCTTCCAGCTTTAAAGTAGTACGTGAGCCGAGTCAAAGATGGTAAGTTACTTCTTTATGTCACAGCTATGTCCACCACCATTTCAATACGCTTTAACGTAGTTATTTCTGCAGATAAGTTATCTTATAGTGAGAATTATGTTATACGTTCCCTACAGTTCATGTAGTCAACGCCCTAGCTGTCACAGCTGGTCAAATAATCTGTGAATGAAGAGCCTTGAGTACATCAGATCGTATCACCGTATTTGTTCAAACACTACTCGAATTACAGCAAAACTGCATCCAAAAATATAGCGACTACATTTGTGGTAAATTTTAGTTTTGGTAAAACTAGTACTGTTTCTATCACTTTTTTGTTCGTCCCGTTTCCTTAGCCTAAGAGTTAAAAAAGAGATAAATTTGACAACGATCGCTAACGTTTTAAGAAGACAGAAAAAGGATGTTATAGTAACATATTGGTGCAGATGAGTGTATGAGTCATTCATGTGGGCTGAGTGACTCGAAGGGTGTTCCTGTCTCCTGTCTGTTTCGCTTCTCTTTAATACTCTCCTCCTCTGTAGCTCTATTTTACTGCAATTCAGTTAAGTTAATGTAAACTGATGTATTGTTTCCGTCAACGTGGAACATAATTTGAACATTTCATACTGAACAAAATTAATACTTTTTATGTTGAACGTTTATGTTGATGTATTACAATTCTCTCGGCCTTTAAACGTGTTAAAGAAGTTTACTTTTAATATGAATGTAGCCAGGGCACTTGTTAAAAGTTTATTGCTTTCCGAAATTTTCCAATAGCTCATTTATTAGTACCTGCAAGTTGTGGGTGCCATATTGCTCTTTAAATTATTTGTTTTGAGCTGTTTAAAAGCAAGACAGATGGGCGTTTATCATGGCAGGGAAATGAATACAGCTTTAATTTCCATGTATTTGGATATGTATGTATGCATGTTTACTCAATTGTACTGAGTAACTTAAGGTCTGAGTAACCTGACTCTACTACTCAAACCGACAGCATTGTCTGTTGGTTTGTATACATGTGATTGCGCTGTCAGCTCTTTCTGTGTTTTTACAAGTGAGTGCTTATATTGCACTGATTAAATCTGGAGCGCATGATGTTGTCATCGGGAGCCAGACGGAATTCCTGTTGTTTGCTGCTAGATTTTGTGCTGACCCAGATTCTTAGATAACCACAGAAATCTTTCAGGCCTGAATTTGCTTGACACATTCCTGTGTGAGAGACATTTATTTCGATTAGAAATGAACAATACATAGCCTCTCCAAAAAAACAAAATTCCATTAGATTATGTAATAAAAAACTGAGCTGTAATTGGCAACATTCAAAGAACAGCTGTGTGGAAGGGGACAATTTAGAATCACCTCTTAAGTGTATTTCCACACCCTAGAGGTTTTGTAGATTTTATGGGGTTCTAGGGACAAATTCTAACATTTGGTGTTACATTAGCTTTAGGTTGGTACTGTCACAGGTTTAGTAAGTAGGTTTAGTTTGGAAATGTGGCTGATATGTAGGTTTATTTTGTGTCCTTATGTTCAAAATACATTTTTGAGAGAGGTTTTTGTGTGTTTGTGCGTCTCTGTGCTTGTGGTTACCACAGTGCAAAAACCACGCCATTGTGGTTGTCACCCAGGGGGCTAAACCAAACATGTGTGCCCTTGTGTCTCCTCTCACAACTCTCTAAATTTACTAACACACACCAGTTGTTGACACATAGGAGTATTTGATGGAGTGTTTTCTTTATTTCATGTTTAAGGGTGTAATTTAAAATCTGGTTTCTTTTAAAGTAAGATCACACTTATGAATCAGCGTGGTCTTGTGGAAACACATTTTGAGGAAACTATGATGACTTCCTGACTAGGGTTAGAGTGAGTCAGTGTTGGGTCACGGAGGTGATGCAAATAAAAAACAAATTTCCTACTACATGAAAAAATGGCACATTAAGTAATACATTTTGATTCTGTAAAAATGTTTAAATTAAAATATTTATTTAGTTTCTGTGGGAATTGTTTAATAACACATATATCCACATCTGGGATTCTGTTATCATTCCTGCCGCCCACACACTGTGGTGAATTACTCACTCAAGTTTCCATGTGGAAAACTACTGGATGTAAACTGTAAATTCACAGCATCTTAAAGAGACAGGCTGCAGTAAGAGTAAAAGGCAATGTTAAGGATCCACGCGTTAAATTTTAATTAATTGTTTTTAAATAAAATGTTTAATTATTGCATATGAAAAAATAGGGCATGTGATTAGGTCATTACTTTTGGCTTCAGTGGGGAAAGTGGGTATGGTCATGGTTCATATTACTCAATTCAGTTCATTACATATTTAATAGTTCCTTAATTAAATGCTAAAAAAGAGAACACAAAAGAGGAACCCAATTAATTTTATTACTGTTTTAGGCTGGTAGAGGAACTGTGAAGGCCCACAGTGGATTCAATGCTAATAATGATGCTGAGGTTCTCTACAAGGCCATGAAAGGCTTTGGTGAGTTCAAATATATTAAATATCAGTATATGCAATGACAGTGTTTGCAAATTACAAGGTTAATTTACAATTATTTATTTATAGCCAGAGTATAATTACCTAGCTGAAATGTTGGAACTGAGAGACAATTGTGTCTGTTAAATATGGAGTTAAAATGGTCACCAACATAAATTGGTTGTTATACAGGCACTGATGAGGATTCGATCCTGCAGCTGCTGACAGCACGCAGCAATGCACAGCGACAGCAGATAAAAGCTGCATACAAGACCCTGCACGGAAAGGTGACATACATCATCATTAAACTTATTCAAACAACAGATCACAAACGAATTTTCTAACATATGATGTGTGTGTGTTTTTATCAACTTCATTTAGGATTTGGTGGATAATTTGAAGTCAGAGTTGGGTGGGAAGTTTGAGTCTCTGATTGTTGCTCTGATGGCTCCTCCCATTATGTATGATGTCACATGCCTGCGGGATGCCATTAAGGTAAACAGACAAATGAATACATTCATACGTGTGTGTTCTTGTATATATGTCTATATGCTTTATAGACAGATCAGTATATGACATTTTTTTTGCATTTGTTGTTTTAGGGGGCAGGCACAGATGAGAAGGTGTTGACTGAGATCTTGGCATCTAGGTCAGCCCATGAAATCAATGAGATCAAAAGGGTATACAAACAAGGTAACTGTGTGTGTTTTGATTCTGTGACTTGGACTACTACCTCTGTAATGTTGACATGATAATAATGCAGATGTTTATGTGTATATACAGAGTATGATGATGACCTGGAGGAAGATGTGACTGGTGATACTGGAGGTCACTTCAAGAGGATGTTGGTCATTTTGTTACAAGTACGTAATCCGATAGCAGTCTAGTATATGTGAATATTTTATGAACTTAAAATACATTTAAACTAACATTTAAACAAATTAACAGTATGTTTAAACAGGTATAAAAAAGTCACACCTTGTATATTGCAGAAAGCAAAAACTGTAGTTAAATAGAGTTGTATGAAGGGATGAATGGAATTCCAGCAGGCATGTGGGCAGAACGGTGAATCACACAGTGTTAGCATCACACTGGTGTGGTAGAATCACATGCCAATGATTAAAGTTAACTTTAAACTCTAAAAATAAATATATGAAAGCGCTCTAGATATTACTATAATAAAGCATTGTTATTTATTTTGCTTCCCTCAGTTCCCATTCTACTTATCTGAGTATTGTCAAAAAGCCAAACCATAATCGAAAAGGCCTTTGTTGGCCAAATATGCTCTCGTACAGAAGGAATTTGACTTGGTAACAAAAGTTTCCAGTTCTTGCAGAACCACAACAACAAGGATGAAAAAGTCATAAAATAACATGTTATTAGCTCTTTGAAGTAGGTTAATTGTATTGTCAATTACAGGGAGCATGCACAGATCTGAATTTTTTGATCGCTTTTAAAAAAAGATTGTAATTGATGTTTTTTTTTTATTATTTATTTAATATTATTCAATGTTTAATATTAATCAACAGGCCAGCAGGCAGCAGGGTATACAAGAGAACCTCATCCAAAGTGATGCCCAGGTAAGTGTGCATGTGTGCAAGGTTAACTTGCATACATCAGCTTTCTCTACAGTTCATAAGCTTTTATTTAAAAATGGATCAACATCAGTTTCCTTTGAAATCATTGGACATCTAGTGTGATAAGAATGCATGATGCCCACATTTACTTGTCAACAAACACCTGTGTGATCATGCTGAGGTAATAGGAATGAAGAAGATATTATCATTGCTTAACCCCAAATAAACAAGAGTTAAACGTGTAGAAAGCACTTTGGTGAGTGTAGCACGTGTTGCTCCTCAAAAACCCTAGAAACAAGTGGATAAAGTTTATTTTTTAACATTTTTTTTCTAATGGTATTAAAGTAAATAATTTCAGACATCCTGTAACTAATTTAGGCTTTGCCAATAAATGAGTATTAAAGGATAGAGCAGTTTAATAAACATGCAGTGCCACTGTAAAAAGCCACAGCACACAGCAATACACTGTTATGTATTTTAAATGTAAAGTGTGTGTGAGTCATATAAAGCATAGAATCACCCCCCCCCCCATTTAATTTTATATCAGTCAACCAGACTTTTTGGCAAAAAATCTTTGCTAAGATCATAATTAGGTCTGTGGATTAAAAATTGTTATTGTTAAAATGTATAATATGACTTATAGTAACTTTGTGTGGCATGTAGGCACTATTCACCGCAGGTGAACAGAAGTACGGCACTGATGAGGGCCAGTTTATCACTATACTGGGAAACCGCAGTGCTGCTCACCTCAGGAGAGGTTAGTTAAACATCTTCACACATATTGTTACAACACTTTTAATTATTTCTGATGCTGTTAATGCTGGTTTATATTTCTACAGTTTTTGAGGAGTACAGAAAATTGTCAGGGTATGAGATAGAGGAGAGCATCCAGAGAGAAACTTCAGGAAGCCTTGAAGAAGTCCTGCTGGCCGTAGGTAAGAATCCGTTGGGTTTCATTCATTGTGTGGCAGTTTTTATAGTTACCTTTAGGTGGATGCATTTGTTTTTTGTAACGTATATCAGCCATGTACAAAAGAAATTTGATTCTTTCTATTACAGGAATAACAACTGGCAATGTTTAGCCAAACACCAATTAATGTGTAATGATACAATGTAGTAATGTTTTTAAATCTGTGTTAAAGCAGAGTGGCTTTATCAGTCAAGAATAGTAATGCATGTGGTCTGATATATGGTTGTGTTAAATTTGAATTCAGCTCAGCCCTTTTTCTTACTGTATTTAGTACTCAACACATTAGTTGTCAACACATTTAATTTCATACAACAAATAAAAACAACAAAAATGTTGAATGCTTATTACAGTAATATGTTGACTTGAAAAACTCAGTTCACTGATGATTTGTATGTTTTGACCGTGACACACTTTTGTTTTGCTCTTACAGTAAAGTGTGCCCGCAGTGTTTCGGCTTACTTTGCCGAGAGCCTTTACAAGAGCATGAAGGTGAGAGTCAGCGTCAGAATATCTGAGATCAAGTGAGATGTGAGATCAAAGAAAATCCTTTTCATTTAAATCCAGTGAGGGAGGCTAAAATTTGATAATTTTTTCTGAATAACAGTGAGAGGCTCTTCCATACACGTTTTATTATAACAGGGAAATACTGTGAATATAAAGTACTGTGACCATAAGGTGACCATTGAGTATCAGTTAATAGAGATCTGTAATGTAAATAATGTGATTAAGAGGTTGTCAGTGTTCTCTTAATTCATTTAAATCCTATCTAATCAAAAAGTTATTGTGAGTGGAATGGACTTTAATTGTACTGTTGACCAGCAGGGGGCAGGTACTGATGACCAAACTTTGATCCGGATCATGGTTACCCGCAGTGAAGTGGACATGCTGGATATACGCTCTGATTTCCGCAGGATGTTTGCCACTTCTCTGCATAAAACGATTCAGGTGTGCTTGTGATACAGCTGTTTTGTAAAAGCTAAAATAAGCTAATTCTTGTGGTAAAAAGAAGCTTCTCTTATACTCTTTCTGCAGGGTGACACCTCAGGGGACTACCGTAAAGCCCTGCTACTGCTCTGTGGTGGTGATGATGCATAAGCCCCGCCCCTAATGCCTGAGTCATGATCTTATGACTCTCATATGGGCAGACCTATGAGATCAGGGCCATTCCCCATCTAGACCCAAACCTGGACCAAAAAGAAACATTTACTTTCCAAATCAGTAGAAGGATTTCATGTTCAACCATGGGCATGGCTGCATAGCATTGCTTAATTCATATTTAAAGCAATATGTGAATTTTGGCATTTCAATTTGAAGTAGTAGTACAAAAAAATTATAGTAGAATGATAACTTTACATTTTAGCTATATCCTAGCATATTTAAAGTTAAACTTATGGAGGTGCACAGATTTAAATCTTTTAAAGACCAAAATGTACGTCTTAAACAGTTTATCATAAAAAAACTAACTATATTAACTATAAGGAATGCCAAATATTGTACTCTATAAAGCAATATTTTATATGTACTCAACAGTTTTTTCACATATTTATTGTTTGTATGCTCACTAAAAACCATAACATTTAAGTGTATTAAAAGTATCTTGCCTCATAGTTGGCATTATTAGAAAATGTGCTTCTATATATGTAAGCTTTTTGTATCTGTCACAGTTTTCAATTTGCAGAACTTAAATGAGAGGTTGACTTAAATTTAAACAAAAGATAAATTTTATTTAATTGAAGCATTTTTGGGGTAATTAATCCAAGTTTTATCATATAGGCCCTGATTTGCACAATGCTATAGAGTTGTCCACAAAATTAAAATTCTAAAGAGTAAACCTCTCTTTTAAGTTCCTTTCGGATTTATGCTTCTTAATTGAAGGTAATTAATACCCAGTAAAAAGGTGCTACTACTAAAACAAGTCTATATTTCATTGCCACAATAAACATGAAGTTTAACTTAAGCAAACAGCTCAGTGTGTGATTGATTGTTTATTGACAGTGAATAGTTTTGTTAGTAAAGTATCTTAAGGCTGCACAATGTGCCCTACTTAAAACTGGTAGAACTATTTCCTTTGAACTATGAAGGATATTTGAAGTAATGAAAAATTAAATGTAAGTATTATAAAACATAGCTCATCTTGACAAACATGAGTTTCAAGTATAGACTAATTTACTTATGAAAAGCACAAAATGACTGATGTTACATTTTCATAGGGAAATTTGTTTTGCATAGGACAACTTGACATTGAAGAGGGATGCAATCAGTACCATCCACTGAAAATTTGCAGGTTAAAAAATAAAATACATGATGTCCACAGTGAGGTGCTATAAGCAAAATAATGACATATACTTTTAACATATACGGCAGGAACTAGTAATTGCCATCCTATTTCAATACAAATCTTTTGTGTGACTTTTTCTGTGGTTTATTGTTATTACGAAATATATTAGTTTAGAATTTAAAATGTTTATGGCCAATAAGTTAAGTAATTCCTTTTTCACTGCAAGTTTATACCCGTATAGATATGTAAACGTTTGTGTGTGTTATTAGAAAACACACATAATTAACATGTCTTTTCTACTCTAAACAGGTTGTATAATGTCTATTTTAGGAGGTTCCCAGTTGTTTGTGTGTCCAATTATGTACTTTTCTGTGACTATGGGAGTGAAACAGGGTGTCGTCATGCCAAGTTCTAATCTCATCTATTTCTGCTGGATAATGTAATTAAATGTATTTTTAATTGTTGATTTTTATATGTGTCACTACCATCCCCAACCAAGTGGGGCAGATGTTGGACCAATAGGTGTGAGTACAGCACAAAGGATCGGCCAATAGGACTGTCTGAATTCAGGGGTGTATCCATCAGGCCACCTCGAGCCACACAAAAGAACAATGAATGTTAAACCCAGCCCACCAAACAATTAACATTTCCTGTGTGTGAACACGTGTGTGTTTAAGAAAATGAATGAGAGGACAGGAGAGAATATGCATTATTGAGGGGCTTGTCATGACAAATTAGGCCTGAAAAAACAAAAGATGGCAGTTTTGAGGTCACAATGCTTGTTTGTGTTTTCAATGCATGTGTGACCATGAGTGTACGCATAACCTTTAGAACTGATTTTTCATGTCTTCATGTGTGTGTGAAGCTAATCCCCTCCATTTAAAGGAAATTGTACAGCTTTGATTTTCTAGCCTCTTCGGCATCCCAGGTGCTCCAACATTCATGTAAGAACATGATCTTAGAAAAGAAAATTTTGCTGTTGGACACACACTTATTCTCCAACATACGTGTACAAGTGTGAAGCCCCTCTCTTTTCTGTTTCACTAAATGTTGGGGTCGGTTTAAGCGCCAACAAGAATAGACTTGCACCTCCCACCCACACTGATGATCCTATTTGATACTATGAGTGGTTTCCCATCTATGTACCTATCTTTTTGCTTGAAGTGGCTTGGAACAATCCATGTCCTTCTGGTAAAAGTGCTTAGTTTATGTACAAGAAACAACTTGAAAATGTCCTTTTTTCCTTTTTTTACACTCAAACTATGACTGTATGTGACCTTTTTTTCAAGAATTTGTTAGTAAATATTAGATATTAAATATTAGATAGATCCAACCTTTTTCAAACTACATTTGACATTCCAAAGCAAAAGACAGACTATTAATATTAATACATTGATTTTTGCGTATGTTCTCTGATTTTTAGCAGTAATCTTGGTGTTGCAACCATTATGTTTTACCACTTTGGCGACAGTGATCTTAAGCAACTCATTTACAGTTTTCCAAAACACCCTTTAGACAATGTTATGTTTATATTTCCTGCTTTCTGGTTATGTACAAATCTGCCCTGACTGTTGTCATGGATCACACGCATGCAAAGACCACCCAGATCAGAGGATTTATCACAGAAAACATGTTAATCAACATCAGTTTGTGTGCGTTTTTGGCTTGTCTTAGCTCAACACCAGTTGAGTGAGTCCAGTCACCCATTGAAAACTAAAATGATAGAAAATGTTTTGTTGTTAGAGGAAATGTCATGGACAGGAAATGTCAGTGACTGAGTCATTATTTGGTCTTTAGAGTGTCATTATGGGTTTACTAGTATAATGGGAAACGTGTCTTGGAACATTTAGTGAAATCCTTTGTAGGAAAGGACAGGTGTGTGTAGTAATCAGAGTAGAAGCTAAGAACTGTCATTGATACTTTACCCTTACAACATTCTTGGCAGGAAAGTGTGTGTGTGTGTGTGTGTGTGTGTGTGTGTGTGTGTGTGTGTGTGTGTGTGTGT
>JBAJNP010006406.1:3714-23714 GCA_036877545.1 Yasuhikotakia modesta | reverse complement strand
GTCCTGATGAGTATAAACACACACACACACACAAACACACACGCACACGTTCACACTTTCAACACTCTCACACCCTCTAAAACACCAAGAAACTTATTAGCAGCCAAACAGTTAGAGTTTGGTTCACACTAGCTGGTCAGAAATCTCACTGAACCATGAGATGCTGTTCAAGCCAGGGCTGCGATTTCTTCTCAGTACAACAGAAATCATTATTTGAGAATGAATGTCTCTGATTACAATAGCATAATAATTGTATTAAAGAGAATCAGAGACACTTTAATGTTGTCTAAGGAAGAAAATCATCTAGTATCTAAACATGATGACAAATGTTCAATTTAAGTATCTAGTTTTAAAACATTCAGTGCTGATAAAGTTTTCAACAAGATACAACAGTTTTAATGTTTCAAGTGTAGAATTTGTTAAAGCTGCAATCTGTAATGTTTGCCTCTCCATCGCCGTCTCTGTTTGAAATACAGAATTGCAGTATGCCAAAGTCAAACTAAGCCAAACTGATTTGTTTCTGAAAATCAGACTTGACAGCTCATATTATAAATCATTATTTTACCTTTGGGAATTGAGGTAAGATAAGAAAATCGTGTTGAAGACACAACACTGTTTTTTAAACACAGAGATGTATGTATTGCAGCTTTACTAAATATTCAGGGTTAATTAATGCATGCAGAGCATATTTCTATATACCCCTGCATGCGGCGCATCGGTGCACACGTGCATGTGGATGCAGCGTGTGGATGACTGTTTGAACTGCATGACTGCAGGACGTGTTTGCCTGCGTGTGTCACCGAGGCATGATGACAGAGATTACCTGCAGCCCCTGGTCCATCCTAATGAGGTAATGAGTGAAGAGGAGGGGTCCTTCCTCTGCCCTCATACACTCCATTAATCAGAGCAGGGTGGGAGGTCAGATATCACGGCCAGGGGCTCAGACCCCCCCCATCCACCCCCCATAACACACTAATGGACTGACTGAAGGTGCATTTAGTTAAATGCTCTGACTGCTTATGATCGAGAGAAACATCACTTTAGAGAAAGACGAGTGAGGTGATGAGAAAACGAAACAGGAAGTAACTCCTGCTAACATTAAACTTATCAACTAAAAAACGCTTGTATTCATTTATTTTACACCACCATGTGTTACTGTACCGTGGTTCTCAGTAAGCGGTTGTGTGTATTACAGAACACTGACTGTAAAATGTCTGGAAATTTATGCACAGAACTAAAACACAAAACTATTTATTTAAATAAGGCCTTTTTGGGGGTCCACACTTAACTCCAGCTAATCTGCGATGCTTGTTTGTTTGGATAAAAAAATGGTATTTCATACTAATAAAAGTTGAGATGCAATATTTGATGCAACTAAATGTTAAATGAGTAATTCTCTAACAATCAAAATAATCAAAATAAATTCTCTAACATCAAATAAATAAATGTTTACAGTGCACAATCACTGAAAGAATACAGTCTAAAAAATCAGATACATAAGAAATATTAAAAATATGCAACGCAAAGACAAAGGACACAATGAGAAAATGAAGATTGCAAGCTGATGGACAGAAGGAAGAACGAAAATAAGCAGGAAAACAACGTCGAGAAACAGAACCAGAGAAAATATAATGAAATGTTTTATTTAGGTGTGAAAAGGATGACAGAGTGTCAGAGGAGGAGAGAGATAGAGAGAGAGAGCTTGTGAGAGAGGTATAATCTGAGCTGTGTATGTGTGCATGTGCCCTGTTCTCCCCTGGCTGGTCGCCCCGGCAGCCACTTGAATTAGCAGCCGAGGATTATGGGGGAGAGGCTCATTAATGGGGCAGACAAACAGCAGCCAGTGTGAATATTTGCACCCAGAAATTGAAAAGATTAAGTCCTATTTGACAATGACTGGCAGGCTCTGCGCTCAGAGAGAAGCTACTGTTAAATATTCATACGCTGCCCGCAGTGTCTCTGTGTGTGTGTCTCTCAATACATGCGTGTGTATGTATCTATATTTATATTTAAATACACACACACACACACACACACACAATGTACCAATGTTCATAAACATATGCGTATCAGAACGTACATTTGTGTGCAATTGCATGTATTTGTGTTCTGTGAATCCATAGAAATGTTTCTAGAACAAAATAACACTTTAATGTTTGTTGTTTGGAATGGAAACATTAGGAATGCATTCTTGCGAGTTGTTAGCTGTGATGCTATTTGTGCAAGAGTTCTCTTGTGTGTTACATGTGGATTAAACGGTCACTCCATGTGCCCTTCTGCATAAGATGTTGATTAATGATGTGCCCTTTACATTTCTGCTTAATACCAACCCTCCCACCGGCACTTCCTGTAAATGGCAAACTCATGATGATCTGACAGCTTAAATTAACTACTGATGCTTTTCTTTTAGGTCACATCATACAAAAAAACTGGATTTCTGTGAATGAAGGTGGACATATTTGGGCAACACAGTTCATTACAACCTCCTGTTGTTTGAAGAACGTTTTAAAAAAACATTACAAAACTAAAATGTTTAAACCAAACGATAATGTTGATGAAAGGAATAATTTAAAGTCTTTCATCCATCCGCAGACACACACAGAATTGTTCGGAGAACTGAAATCTCAGGATTGTGTCAGTGTTGTGATCGAAACCCTGTTGATCCGTCTGTTGTGTGGCTGCCGGGCCGGAGATCACCTCCAGCCAACGGCAAATACAGCCACAATTCATTTCCTTGACGGGACCGGATTCCTCAGACCTGACAACGCTATTTACCTAGCGTGCCCCGGTGCTAGCCCAGGCTAGTGCTAATGTTTTCCCTTCCACACTGGATCAATATCTTTGGAAGTGTACAAACAGCGGTCCCTTGGTGGAACAGATCCCGATCTGAACATCTAACAGACCGGAGGAGACATCTGACAGCTCCACACTGAACACCAACAGCAGACACATCTAACAATCTTAGGTTGCAGTAACGTTTCCATTGAATAACAAAAATGTTCTTATAACGTTCAAAGGGTTACTATACTAACATTATTGCTTGGTTCAAACATTTTTTATTCTGTAACGTCTATAAAACGCAATATAAAATAATTGTATAATATTGTAGAACATTTTTAATAAATCATATATCAAAACTGTTCCACAAGATCACTAAGAACCTTTATGATAATGGTAAATAACCTTTACAAAACATTCTGAAAACATTCCACGTTAGCTGGGAAGGGACGTCAACTCAACAGCACATGCTAACAGCACCTCATCCTGAATCAACAGCAGCAGGCTGTCAGAATCGCTCGGCTCCGCATGCTAATCGAGACCAAATTAAACAGAATCAACACCGACCAGAACACAGCAGACTAGATCAACATGTTGTGTAAATCCACACATGTGGAGAAACTGAGTCAATGAGCATCTGATCTGAAAGCACTGAACCAACATCAATAATAGGAAAATTGTTGGTTCATGTTTTACTTGACAGACTGTTTGATGAGCATTAGATCAGTCTGTTGTGTGTTCACTAGAACAACTGATTTTACAGTGTGACAGGACAGCGATTATAAACAAACCTTAGATGAACACAGACAATGTAAAATACATTACAAAGATTCTCAAAGATGGTCAAGTTTAAAAACAACCATTTTACTCTTATCTTTTTACAGTCTAAAGTAACTTTATCTACTACAAAAAACAACCTAAAGCAGAACATGTTGTACCGATGTTAAAGGTTCTTTATAGAACCACACAGACAGAACGGAGCTCCTGTATAGCTCAGTTGGTAGAGCATTGCGTTAGCAGCGCAAAGGTTGTGGGTTCGATTCTGAAACTCCTAATACACACATAAAACTACACTTACAGTTTAGATTATTTCTGTATTACAAACGCATCTTCCTGTCAGTCACATCACACAGTGAGAATATATTCACACATATTAACCGTATCACATCATGTTACTGCTGCTGAGTCTGAGCTGAAGGCCAGTGAGATTTTTTACAGTAAAAATGTCTTTGGACATGTGGACACTTTAAGGGTGACAAATCTTAGGGAAATAAAACTAAATACTTTTGTATTTTTAGTTTTCAATTAATATTCATAAATGTATATACAAGTTCTGTAAAAACAGACAGAGACAGAAAAAATGACAAATGATATTTCTTGGACAGGTATTTTTGCACAAGTGTGTGTGTAAGTATGTGTGTAATGTGTGTAACAAGGTGGGCAGCTTGAGCGTGTGTGTGTGCGTGTGTGTGTTTTAATCGCCTGCTCTGCTGTGATAATGCTAAAGCCCTTATCAAGTCCATCTCTGCCTGAGGACCCAGCAGAGAGAAGCAAACACACACACACACACGTACACACACACACGTACACACACACCTTTCTCTCATGGGGACCGGGGGCCAAGACAACTGCTGTTAGTATAAACCTCTGACACTCGTTCTGTGTCTGTCAGTTTTGTGTTTCTCTTAAAAACACACAATCACTGCACTGAACGTTCTCAAACCTGCCGTTACTAACATTGTCTTTCCACTTAAAAAAATAAATACGATTTCTTTGATCAGACACAACATCATGCCAAACTACTCATGTGCCCAGCCAACAAATGTAGCTGTAAGAACATTTCCTAACAGAAACATTACAAATGTTACCTTGAATGTTGTAGAAACACTGAAAAAGTTCTTTTATTAATGTTGCTTTGTAACTTTTAAAAACAACATTTTTAAAATATTCAACTAACAACTTTAGAATAACGTTTTTGATATATGATACATATTTGATATGCAAAAACTGTGGAACAAACACACTGATAAAATGTAAAACTTTAAAACACAGTTAGTGGACAGTAGCATCTGCCAAGTGCCTAAATGTGAATCAAATATTTCTGGAATCCACGTCTGAAAGCAGGAAGATCTGATGGGTGGCAGAACACAGCTAGCATGGGGGTCTGATCTCTCTCTTCAACTAATCTCCCCACCCAACCCCCCAGTTCTGCTAATTTTTCGTTTTTCAAATGCAAATGGTCAGAGAAAGTGAGATGATTTCTTCTCAGCTGCTTAGGAAAGAAAGCCACTCGCAAAAGAGGAGAAGCAGGAGCGCATGAAAGAAATGACTTTCTTCTCCATACGACGGAGGTCTTTGAAGTCCAACCTGATGGAGGGGCAGAAACGGGGCAAAGGAAGATCGTGTTAACGAGACGGCCTCCAAACATGAATTAAATGGTGGGAGAAAAGAAACACGATCAAACCTCTACTACTTAGGCGGCTTACAAACCCCTTTCAGCCCGTGAGGTGTTTCAAAGCCCAGATTCCTGGCCACAGCATCTTAAAGGAACCGGGGTGTTGAAGAGCCGTAGGAGAGGGCGCGTCTGAGGGAGGGCGGGTGTGTTAAACTATAGGCGTACATCACATGCCCTGAATAGAGGGGTCAGGGACTTACACGCTGACACCGGGTCAGAAGTACTATAGGATTACAAGCTCTGTAAGCCCTCAGGATTCCTTGTTTTCACTTCTTCTCTCTGTTTGTTGTTTTGTTGCGGCACAGACGTGCAGAAGAAAGGAGAGAGCGAACGGACGGACGGGAATTAGTGTAAAAGCCTGCGGTGGAGAATAGCGTCTCATTCACACCTCTTGTTGGCTGTTTTCGAGGCCCCAAAACAGCCCTCCTCTCTCTTGTTGCTGTGAAAGCACGTTAGATTTGGCTTTGTGCAGACAAAAGGAGACCCCCCTCCTTGCTCTCCGGACCCCGCAGGAGCAACAAGGGGATTTGGCACGGCACGCTAAACCCGAGCCGCTCTCACTTTGATTGGGTTCAGTAGGAGAGCTCGCTCTCTCTTTGTTGATTAATCAAGAGATTTTCTAAGTCTCTCGCCCAAACTCTTTCTGCCTTTAGCTCTCTCTCTCTCTTTATTTACTTCCAGCAGTTAGAAGGTATTTGTGCTCTTTGACATCATGTTTAAAGAGCAGAAGTTTGAAGAAGTTATACTGGGTGTTTTTTGTGTTTTAATTATGTTTAAAGTATCGTGGAACGTTCTGCCATCGACTGATAAATAAATGTCTCATTTTGTGGTAGTTTTGGTTGCCTAGCTAACAGGAAACATGTTCTCTCCAACATAACAAAAACACATTCTTGTAGTGATGTAAGTAAAACATTTCTTTAATATTACATATCAAAATGTTATTCTTAGGTTGTTAGTGAAACATTGTAAAAACGTATAAATATTGTTCTCATAAACAAGCAATAATATCAATACAATGTTCAAAAATTGAACATTTTTAACATTTTTCTTACTTATTGGAAAATTAGGGAAATGTTCTTATAACCTAAAATTGTATATTTTTAAATAATGTATATAATGTAAAAGAGATGATTTATCATTTACTGTATAGATCAGAATTTCATGGTGCATTTTAACTTTAAACTGACAGAGATATAAACAAACTCATTAGCTGCTGCATTATATGCCTGTAAATAATTATACATTAATGAAAACACTGTTTTGTAAAAAAACATTATTTGCTCACGTAAATCTACAGTATTAAAGTCTTAAATGATCCATAAATTAAAAATGAAGAAACAAGCAAAAGTGTGAAGATTTAAAACTAATGAAGGAACCACAATTAAGAGAGGAGAAAAGCGTGTCAGCTGAGTGTATTAAACATCACAGCACGACCTCGCATCGCTCCCACATCCTTCAGAAGATACGAAACCATAAACAACATCAAAGCTATATTTGTGACCTTTTCTACTTGATATACAGAGGTTGTATGAACATTTCCCCAATGTTTCCATTAAGCAACAAAAACAAAAAATGCAACGATTCAAAGTCCAGCTTTTAAGATGTTGAATTAACATTATTGGCTATAAGAACGTTATTTAAACATGCTTAAATTCTGTAATGTTTTTAAAAATGTTCCATGCACAACTTAAGAATAACGTTTTTGATACGTATCACACAATCATAATATTAAAAAACTTCTGCTAGCGTAACTCCAGGAAATTAGTCTCCACTTTGATTTAGAAAACATTAGCCAACGTCTCGAGAACGTTCCCCGTTGGCTGGAAACGTTTGCGTGCGGATCGTTCTCCGTACGGTTTGCGCCCATGTGGGTGTTCGAGATGAAAAAAGAGAATAAGAGAGAGAAAGTGAGAGATTGAGCGAGAGAGATAAACAGAAAAAAGGGGGGTGGCTTTCAACAATAAATCAAGTTCCAGACTAATCTATTTAGCATGCCTTCACCATTATCCTGTCAGTGAAACAGCTAATTAATTAACTGATTCTACAATGAAGAGCTTTTGAATGAGCCCATTTAGGTAATTACTAGCAAGAGCTGTTTGGGCGCGTCATTTACTGCAGTCACACCAGCACGCTGGCAGCTGTAATAAAGTCTCTATCCCGTACAATTAGAAAAATTAAAGCTAATATAGGTTATGAATGTGTAGGTGTGTTTGTGTTTGTGGGTGAAAGAGAGAGAGAGAGTTTGAAATGATCTAACAAAACTGCTACGTCCAACTGAAGCATTGAGTCACACAAACATCTGCGCTTACGTCTATAGCCGCATATAACTGTAACTTATGTAACGTATCTATACATGTATTTACTTCTCTATCTATAGCTTTCTTATCCCTACATATACATACATATATATATATATATATATATATTATAGAGATAGAAAGATAGAGAGATAGAAAGATAGAAAGATGGCTGAATGTTATATAAACATGTTGGACACAAAGAAACATAATTCAGAACCAAACAAAAGAGTTCAGGGCTGGACTATCAGTTCAGCACACGGGTTTGGATCCAGAACAGAAGCAGGAGGGGTGACATCACTGCCAAAGAGCTCAAAGTGTGGGAAAATCATCATCTAGCCGACAATGGTGCCATCAATAAAAGAGATCAACGTGCTGAACAAAAGACCTTAAAGAAGATCTTTGCACCTGGTTTGGTCTCCGTGGCCAGAAGTTCATCACCTCTGAGGTAAAAGAAAAGACACAAGCCCTCCTCATCAGATCAGCCTCTTCATCAGTCCTTCTCAATGAAAGGTTGCCCCCTTTTAACGCCCTTTATTCAAAATGGGCGTCTTCTGGTCGTGCCCTGAGCAGGTCTGTTTGTTGAGCTCTGGATGTGGGGCTGAAAAGGGGACAAGCAAAATAAAAGACAGAAGACCAAGAGGTTGATGAGGACGAATAATGAGGGCGTCAATCAGAGGTTTGAGTTGTGCTTGTGTTTCAATAGATCTGAGGCATCTTGTGTGCATAGTGTGTACTACACCAGGACTGCTTACTAATCAGTGTGCACCGTTTCTGTGGCACAGGCACAAAATTACCTCAGGAAATGTTAGCTGTTAGTCTCAGTCAGCTGATGACACAGAAGATTTAACACAAAAGCAAACTGACCTGATACACCTGATGCCTATTTATTTCATATAACATCATTATTTTTAAATTATTGGAATGTCTTACTTTATAAAGGAACATTTCCTAGAATTCATGGGAAGTTTATCCGGATGCCAAATCGAGCAGAAATGTCATCCTGATTTTGTGAACGTCACGTTCTCCAGACTCAGTGTTCATCTGCCGCTTTGTCTGTGTTTCACAATACAGGCCACAGTCAACAGCTCTCCAACCATCTCCAACCAGAGCTTCAGGGAGAACAGAGGGCCTGTCTCCCATCAATGACCCTCTGTCAGGTCCTTTCTTACCTGCCTTCATTTGTTAGAGCTCTGAGACATTAAAGAGAGAGAGAGATTAAAGTCATAACATACTTTACAGTTTATGTTTCTAGTCACCACCTGTCACCTAAACGTATATAGGCAAACATCAGCATACTAGCATGCTAACATGCATGTGCAAACACTTGCGTTTCTTCACTATCTCACACACACACACACACACACACACACACACACACACACACACACTGTACTTATTGCACCTTGTGAAGGACACAGGGGGCCATTAATTACTGGAATGGGCAGTTTTAAATCTGGCAGAAGGACGCAGTGTTGTTCCTGCAGAATGGAACGTAATTAAGGGGAAAGGCCACACGTCAGCGCAAGCAGCACACGGACAGCGCTGATGGGAATTTATTACTTCAGCTCGAAGTGAAGAGAGAGAGAAACTGCAGCGGCAGCCACACACACACACACATGTACACACACATGCACACACACACACACATGTACACACACACACACAGTTAAACACATACACTAGGGCTCAAAAATGTGAGATTGCTGGAGAAAATGCTTCTTTTATTCTTAAAATAAAAGACTAATTTAATTGGAAAACATTGAATTGTAAACTATAACTCAATCCTCGTCTTTGGAATGGCTGAAAAATCTTTTAAGGTTTGGTACATCTTCATGCACCAAGTTACAAACAAAAGTAGTTTTGCAATCAGGTTAATTTGGTTTAGATTTGTTTACCGTCCAGAAAATGGTGCAGAATTATTTGTTTTTATTTCACACATCCAAACCTTTATGTTATACTTATAAAATTTACACTTTTTACACTTACACAACAAACTCACTCTCACATCGGTACTACAGCAGCACAAGATGTTTGTGATAAAAGCTTTAAACGTTATTGTTTATCGTTGCACGTAGCGTCTTACAAACAAACACCAATGCAATAAATCTACAGCCGATATCATCAATAATAATATCAATATTAAACCTTTCATGCCCTCTTTCTACTGTCAACAGATGTTTGGTTTGACAAGTAAACCTTTAATAAAGACAGAAACAAGTTCTTATATTTTAAAGATAACTTGTGCAGGTTTTTATCTAATTCCCCAAACTACTCCATCCATCACAAAACCTCAATTACTAACATCTTTCTGCCCTAAACGACACCAGGTCAGCTGACATATTCCACAGAGCCGCAGACATTTAGGAGAAAACATGGAAGGAAAGCATGTTTATTAAAACAGAAACACCACCCCACTGTCTCCCCTCTGGTGTCCTTCAGACAGAGTTAGTTCCTCTGCTAAGATAACACCAGAAAGAAGTTATAAATTGGTAAAACGGGCAGAAAGATCCACTTGGTGTGTTTTTTTAATTCTCTTTCCCAGCCACTTCTGGAGTAAAGCGTGCGCAACGGCAGCTGGTCCAAATTACACCTGGACTCCACCTGCGCAGGTTTCTCGGGATTGTACGAGGTAAGCAATCGCCTGTATGGGTGGGAAAGAGAATTGGGAGTAATAGAGGCGCTTATGAATCCAGAGAGGATTTTCAGCGCCGTCATAATCTCGCGCACAGGCGCAATTGTTCGTCTCCACAGAAGCGCAACACCTGAGCGCCGCGACCCTCCGGCGCGTCTGTACGGCGTGGAGAGGTACCGGGCGTGGAGAGGTACCGGGCGTGGAGAGGTACCGGGCGTGGAGACGTACCGGGCGTGGAGACGTACCGGGCGTGGAGAGGTACCGGGCGTGGAGAGGTACCGGGTGTGGAGAGGTACCAGGTGGGCCGAACCGCCTTTACCGAACAGGGATGATTGTGACTGAGCTTTGACTGCAAAACCGATGCAATGCACAGACACAGACTCCAATACGCCTCAGTTAACGAGTTTAGGCTGTAAGAACGTTTCCCCAACGTTCCCATTAAGCAACAAAATGTTTTTTGAACGTTCTAGCTTTAGATGTTGTATTTATGTTGAATGAGAACGTAATTTAAACATCTGAATTCAGTAACATTTTAACTTTAATGTTTTAACTTTAATTAAAAAAAACAACCCTTTTGATAGATCACGTTTAAAGCGTTCTCCTAACGTTTCTCCAAGAACGTTTAGAGAACATTTTAGAGGCATTAGCCAGTGTTTTCTCTGCCCTGTGAACGCTTCACTCCGTTCTCCATCCATTCCTCTCTGTCTGCTATCCCCTATAAAACACCCTCCCTCCATCTTCTGCTCTCGCGCATGAAATTTGCCTAACAATGGGTGGTTCTGCCCAAGGTCAGATAAGAAAGCTGCAGTCCAAGAAGCCACAGTCACTGTTTCTTTCATCTGTCTTTTCTCTCCCCTCTCTCTTCCCTCACAGCTTTCAAATTATCTCTGCGGCACATAATAATAATTACTGAGGACGGCAGAGGAGAGATAAGAGAGAGAGAGAGAGAGAGAGAGAGAGAGAGAGAGATTGAAGAATTATTGTTGCTGCTGTTCTGATGATGAAATTGGATGGGTGGGGGTCCTCAAATACTACAACAGCTCTAATGGGCCTGTAAAATGCCGACATGTATGTTTCTTTGTATGAAAAATGTGTTTTTTTCAAGGTATCGATGTCTGTTAAGCCTCCTGAGTTTTACGGTAACGTTTATGTAATTGTATTTCTGTGATTTACATTAGCGATATGAAGCTTTGAGATTTCAAGGTTACGTAAAGTTTTGATTGTTGTAACTTTAACAGTTTATTCACTTTTCTCTCAAAGGAAACTATCGATGGTACTAAAACAACTGAATTATATAAATGATCAAACACCAATAATAATAATCGTTTGATTTTTTATAATTACCACATCAGTTTAAATGGGTTAAACGCTGCATGTAAGAATACTGTGTATCTGAGAGAAATGACAGAAGAATATAAATTTGCCTGTAGAAGGTCTTAACAGAACAATGTTCTTCGTTCTAAGTTGCATTACTAGAACATAAATCCCCTCAGATCCCTTCCTGTGAACCCTGAACCCTGTTTCGAAATCACCGTTTTCCACACACTTCCGCCCACCAGCCCCTCTGACCCCCATAATGTTATCAGTAAGAAGGGTAAAGCCCCCTAATCCGGGGTCTTGTGGTGCCCTCCACCCCCCAGTGGAGCTACTATCTGCCCAGCTGTGGTGCTCTGTGCTGGGCTGATACTTATGGGATGACAGGGGGTCTGGAGATGACTATCAGAGCAGCCCGCAACACACACACACACACACACACACACCCGACATGTAGATCACTGGCCATCGTCACAATATTCTGTGAAGGCCTTATCTCTAAACTCAAGCCTCATTGTCTGGATGACCTGCAATGGACCGATGACAAGCTGGGTTGAGGGAAAGGGCCGTCTAAACCAGATCACATATTCTGCATTGGGTCAAGCTTTGGCAACCAATACGTTCCTGGTTTCCTGGAACTATAGTTCCTTTATGGATCATTTGGTTCACAACCAACCGGGTTAAAATGAATTCAGTTCCAAACACAATCAATGCCAATGTGAACAGATTTGACTTCATTTCAAATTGTGCTTCTCAACTGCTGTTGGGCTTCTCAACCCCAAAAATGGGATTCTTTAATAATTAAAGCTTATTATTAAATTTTTACAAGCAATTTAGTTTGTGATCCATCACACTTGATTTTTAACACAAAAAACAGGTCCTGATTCTAAACCTGGTGAAAATCGATTCAGATTCAGTCAGGTGTATGGAAACCAACACCAAAATAACGTATAGAAACAGTTACTTCATAACCTTCATTAAACTTTCAGATAAACTTTCTTGACAGTTGAAGTCACCTTGTGCAATAATCCACAGCGTATTGAGCTCCACTGTTTGCTGAAAGATTTGGACGAATCATAAAAAGATGTCATGACTAAAGACAAAATTCTTTTACTATTCAGATTGGTTATTCATTTTTAATGTACAGGATTCCAGAGTGAAGACAGATTCTTTACCTGGAAGGCAGTATGAAGACAGTGTTTATTTTAAACTAAGCTCCACTGATATTATCTGTGGCATGTTGTTAATTACCACAGAAAATATTTTCCCTCGACAAAGCAAAGCTTGTGCGCATTCGTGCACTTTTAACAGAAGCCAATGGGAACGTTGATTAAGGTTTTTAAAGCAGAAACGTGATTTTGCTAAAGCGTTCACATACAATAACAAAGAGCGTCTCATAGCTGACCTGTCAAGACCAAAAGAAAAAGTGTCAATATAATAAAAATAATCTAATAAAATAATCACTTTTTTAATAGACTAAGCAATGATTTTGAATAGACTGTATTAATTCATGAAGAGAACGATGTGCCAACATGAAAATACAGAAAGAATTTCTCATTGTGTAAACACACACATACATGAAACATCTATTACATCTCATACCTGTACAATGTATTTGCTTCTGAATTATGACTGTGTGAAGAAATTATAAGGATTTACCAATTATGACTTTTTGGAACATTAACTGAAACCCATTACAGCTTATATGAAATATAAGTCGCCATATTTTTAAAATTACATGAGTAAATTCAACACTGCAAACTCTTCCATCAAACGATAAGACATCATGAGATCTGAACGAGATTAGATACGGGGTTACATGACACAAGCCTGCGGGTGAATCTGATTGGTTGAACTTTACGGATGACACTGAAACATTGAGTGTTATCATTCCGGTGAAAATAGAAACACAACTGAAGTGTTAAAATCATTTCTAACACCCATTATTGCACCTGCTTAAAAATGTACTAAAATATATATACATATCTATATATAAACACACCAGGCAAATGCTGCGGTTTCCAGTTTCGACCCCAGCATGCGCATTTCTGCATTTGTGCTTATCGTACGATTGTTAAACATAAATTCCTCATTTGCCTGAATTAATTAAAAAGGGGGGAAAGTGTTTGTTTAATATGCATGAAAGCTTCCAACCGGCCTCTGGAAACGAGAGATAAAGTGGACATATCTCTGAGAGTTATGATAAGTGTGTGTGTTTGTTTGCACGCGTGTGTGAGCGCGTGTGTGCGAGACATATCTCTGAGCAGTTTGATAAGACACATCAGCGCGTAACAACACGCCAAAAGGTGGGGGATGGAGGGCGAGTTTGGAAAAAAATGAATGACATAAGGGGCCATTCTGTTCCTCTCTCTCTCTTTCTGTCACACGTCTGTGTTGCATTGCCTCAATCGCTCGCTCTCTTTCTCTCTCAGTGTATGTCTTCTGGGAAAGGTCGTGTAGCACAATGCAAACACGTCTGTATGAATGGCCGGGTGGGAAGTGGACAGCTGTTTGAGACCCTCAGTCTGTCTCCTTCCCCACAGACCTATTCATACACACACACACTCGCACAATGAGCACAATGAGTTAGACAACATAACGCACAGACGCGCTACAGCCACATACTGTACACGCGTACCACTTGTGCCTCACAGTCTGACAGGCTGTGTGTTCTGCTTCAATGGATAAATTAACCTGTCCTTTATTCACAGTCTTATAACACAGCAGAGTGGAGAGGCTGCGCTAGAGACTGTTGCGACGTTCATATTATGAGGTATTTAAAACAATGACAAACGCTTACATTATTAATACCACATTTTAGAATATTGAACAACCTAGAAACAGCACAAATGTAACTAGGAGAATTATGTTGTGACACTAAAGCTAATATTAAAATAGTCACTTTAATAAAAAAATTTATTCTTGGTAGATGGAAAGGGTTGAAGTTCGATGTTGGAAACTTACAGGCTGATTTTTCTTAATTATTAAACTCTGATTACCAAACTTTTTTTAAATACAATTTTAGTTTTGTAATGAAAGAAACTAGGAACTAATTCACTGCCACAGTTATATTTTTGTCTGTGGAAAAAGTGAATTAACACTTCTGTTCAAATGCTTACATTTTTTAAATATATATTTGTGCGTTTCAAAACCCTATTAAATAAATATATATAGACAAAAATTACTTCCAGTCAGCCAATCATATCACAGCTTGCCAGAAAAGGAAAGTGATTTTTAATGTTTCAATATAACGGAGCCTCATGTGGCAACACTTAGAATGACACACGCTTCAGAATCAAACGACGATCTGACATTTCAGAATAAAATACACACACATAAACAAGCCTGTGTGGCCAAAAGCCTTTGTGCTCTTGTGGAATATGTTTTTAGAAGTGTCTCTGACCGAACACACTGAATACATCAACACATGTCTGCCTGCGTGCGTTTAACCCACCAAAAGCTAATCAGTAGTTCAGCTCTTTTAAAACTGAGAGAACACCGATTTGTTCCTCTGATAAGTCACAGTGAAGCGTACGACTATAATAACACACACCACACATCAGTCCTGGGAAAAGCCGGGAAAGCAAAAGAATAGGAGGAAAAGATTTAAAGGGACAGTTCAGCCCAAAATGACAATTCCCTGCAGTTTGTTCATCTTATATAATAATTAAAACAGCAGAACAAGCATTATAAAGTCTTTTCAAAACATCTGAGAGCTTTTTGTGATAAAGTTTGTGCACAAAACGATTACAGTTTAAGTCTGATGCTTCAGGTAGCTGTAGGACCAGATTATAATGTCTAATGGTGGTTCTTGTACTCTCTGATCTCTAAAGGTTCAGTTGTATTCACTCGGTGGAAAAAAGCGATTTCCTCATTTGTGTTTGAAATGAAATTCGGGTCGGCAAATGATGATAGAATTTTCATTTTTGGGCCCCATTAACTACCTTTAGGATGACACGGTGAAAGCATGGACCTGCAAATAAATAACATGAAGATGGTGTGAGGAAGAATGTAGAAATTAGAGATAAGGAGATGAGGAGAGAGAAGGCTGGAAAGAAAAAGTGCCAAACTAATTAAAGAAAGCCTACGGGAAAAACTAGGGGGCTGGGGCGATCGAAGGGGAAGGTGTCATCACACACACACACACACACGTTTCTTTTCTCCACTCTGCTGTTCTGTAATCCTTCCTTCTCAGGCCTTTGATAAGACAGAGGTGCTAGACTGGGCCTCACCAGCACCGTGTATAATCACGGCCGAGCGAGAGGGTGTGTGTGCTAGAGAGAGAGAGAGAGAGAGAGAAAGAGAGAGAGAGGTTTGTTTGGCTGTTTAAGAAAGTGCTGCTCTGCTCTTGGCCTTGTTACTGCTCATTAATAGTCAGTCATTCTCTATGTGAGCTGGCTGTATATCTGTTCTGTGACCTGTATTTATGTTGTGTTTAGTAATGTGTGAGGGGTGCAGTATGGTATATGTCAGGAGATACACGCTCACATCACGCTTGTGCATGTGTGATACACACACTCCTAAAAATAAATATGTCTTCACAGAAGAACCATTTTAAAACCTCAAAGAGCCATTTAGTCAAATTTTATTTACAGAAGCATTTCTTTCTTAATTTAACAGTCTAAAGAACCTGTTACACTATAAGGAACTGTTTGTGAAACAGAACGGTTCTATGGATGTTAAAGGTTCTTTAGGGAACCATGCAGGCAAAAATGGTTCTTCTATATGTGAAGCACCTGTTTGAAGAGAGAGAGAGAGAGAAAGTGTGAGTGTGTAAGAGAAACCAGAAATGGAAGCCATTTGTTTTTTTATGTTGAGTAAAAACGATATAAAAACACATAAAAATGAATCTTAACGGTTAAAGATCTGTGCACTGTAATGGACACCATGCATCTGTTAACTGTCCTTCAGATAAACTAGTCAATTCACTAATAGCAGGTACTCACATCCTAAACTAATATTCATCAGACGGCTGACAAATAAACCCTTTCAAACAAACACCATCACTGTATTGAGTCTGTAGCTGTTTCTGTGAATTATATTGGAACAGGACAATGTTATTTTAACACCAACATTCCTACTCTGCTAAAAGAATTTTTAACRCACACACACACGCATGCACACGCATGCACACACACACACGCATGCACACACGCATGCACACACACATGCACACACACATGCACACACACATGCACACATGCACGCACTGACATTTACCAGAGTGCCAGGTTTGGTTATTTAATTGCAACTATATTTAAAATTACAATTACAGACCCTCTCCTCAGATCAGAACCTACAGTCTCACACCTCACATCTCATCTCATGCACTCGTTTCTCCTCCTCTACTGTAATGAGAGAGAGAGAATAAACAGATGATAACTACATATAAGTGCATTTCTGTAACAGAGACATATTTACATGTATGTCTTTATGATTATGTTTCATCCAAAACTCTACTGTTTCTATTCTTAATCACTTTCATAAAACAGGCTCTGGGATTTGAACCTGTGACCTTGAAATTACTACTGTGGCACTTGACCCATTAAGCTACAGGAACTGTGACAGCTGAACTATGTTTCAAAGTCCTTGTTCTTCTAAAATAATAAATATATAAATTAAAATATACAATAAAAATATATTAATTAAAGACATTAAATAATTAATATTAAATACATTAAAATATGGAACAGAAAATATGTCCCTAGAAATAAGCACCTCAGTATAAGGTTACAGTTTATTATGAATAAATAAACATTAAACATTAAAAATGACAGGAGTGGGTTGAATCTTATAGTCTATCTTATAGTAGAGAAATATGAACTTGATTGTATAACTAATGCCAACATCTAGTGAACAAACAATAGTGTTGAGACACACCCTTTATGTCCATCTAGGCAGAACATCCCATCCGAGCTTCTACCGAATCTACATCTGATGAACGTTTCTAGGAAAGCTTTGTGTTAATTGTGAAATCTCTTTAAATTCCAGGCAACATTCCAGTTAAGATCCTACTCTTGCTCCTTCCTCCCGTGGTAACGTCTGGATAATGGAACAAGCAGAATGGAATCGAAATAGATTCATCCATTGGTGAAAACAGAAACCACAGTACCAGTGTGTTTATCTGCAGTGTGTGTGTGTGTGTGTCTGCAGGTATCGATCACACAGGGTTATTCTCCAGCCAGGGTTTATTAACCTCTGTGATAATGACAGAGCATTTATGTCCTCTGAGTCCCAGAGGAATTGTGGGATTGTTGCAAACAGAGACCCTTGTGTGTTCAGAACGACATATTACCACAGTAATTGTACCTGCAAAATGTACACTATGCGCTAAGTAAGCGTATTTGCTAATAAACATTTTGCATGTAAACAACCACGTAGGGATATCAGGATACACAGGTATCCCACAACGCAACATGCTCTCTCACACACTGCAGAAGAAAAGACGAGGTAAGCGCATTGCATTGTGGGATATGTTGCTTCCTGCGTTCTGTTCTGCCCGCAAGTGCCACAAACATGATGGAATGTTTTATAAAATTACAGAACTAAAACATTCTTTGATTCTATGTTCTTAAAAACCAAACCAATAATGTTAATACAACGTCCACAAGACTCAATGTTTTAAACATTCCTAGAACTTTCCAAATAACATTTTTAGCATTTTTTGTTACTTAATGGAAACGTTGGAAACACTCTCTCAACCTAATACAGTTAGCTGGGAAACCCTACACTTATATGAAGACACTGATATTACATACCAAGATTAGATGACTGAACTCTTCTTATAGCCCCCCAAGCTACCCTCATCCAACTTCCTCTATAATTACCAGTTATTAATTTTAAATGAGTCTGTTAACGCGTTGCATGATTTTAATACTGCCTGTTAATATCAGATCAGATGAGACGGGGGGTTGTGAGGAAAATGATGGAGTGAGTGTCTTCTCTCCGCCTTCATTAGAGAGAACGAGATCCGTCCATCACTCTCCCATTACTCAACTCGCCTACACAGCGCATGGAAAACTCGGAGTGCTACTGGAATAAAAGCAATCCCGTAATTCTGTTAATATGGATTGTTTAGTGTAAAACAATGAGACAACAGGCATTACTTAAAGCTGCAGTCCAACTTAAACTTTTTTTGGTTAAAAATGATCAAAAATAGTTACTGGGCAATAAATAAATGACACATCAGTGTTTAATCTTACTCTGATTCCCAAAGGTAAGTTTATAATAATGATTTATAGATTTGTGCTGTCAGGTCACATCCCCAGGAAATTTGCTTGAGTTAAAACGTCTTTTAAAAGAATAAAATTCCACAAAAGGCAAATTCTCACACTGAATTCTGATTGGATGAAGAACCTCTGGGGTCACAACGAAATAGCCACCTGTAATACAAGCCCATGTGTCAGAAATGAACATTTCTATTGCTGCACAGTTACTGAGTAATGTGCTGCTGAACAATGTGTGGGATGATATGCAAATGAACAAAGACCGAAAAACAAACAAGTTAAACAACAACCGGTTGACAGACAGGATAGAACAAATGATCTATAATAAATACATGTGGTAAGAGAGATAAACTTAAAGCAGCGCTGGAGGAAGCAAGAAAAATACATACATCCAGTCCTCATACACAGAAACTCACGTCTTTTATTTCACTGCGTCCCATCCACCCCTCTCTCTCTCTCTCTCTCTCTCTCTTTGTGTTTTGTATTCCAGGGTCCTTTTAATGTCTAAAGTGGAGCTTGCTGCAGTTGAAGTATCTGTGCATGTGTGCCTGAGCCTACAATTCACAAATTTCACTGCTAATTAGCCTACAAAGCCAGCGCCTCGCATGGGAGGAGAGGAGGGGGTGTCGCACACGGGGGGTCCGGGCCCGGGGGCTGTAAGGAGGAGGGGGGCACAGCTGACACATATGGCTGGGTACCATAGACAGGGTGAAAGGGGTGGAGGTGGCGAGAGAGAGAAAAGAAGGAGAAAGAGGAGAGGAGGAAGTGGGGTGCAGGAGTGAGGTGTTCTTGTAACAACACGATACAGAAGGAGACGAGGAAAAGAGCCCAGAGCGTCTGACTGAAAAGGAAGATTGTAAAGAGCCTTTCATGTGACTCGCGTCACGGCTTCAGCGCAAACGTCCTGGAAGGGTGATTTTATGAGCTTCCCTGATAACAAGAACGGAGGCAGTGCACAGAAAACGCAGAACATAAACGTGGGTTTGGGCCGGACCCTGAGGAGAAAAAAACATGGTGATGGTTTTGATATATTCACAGAAATACGTAATGGGAACATTAGCACAACATAAAGTATTTGACATTTGGGACCCTGTCATAAAAAGAGATTCTTCTCGGCGGTTTGTGAGCTTTAAATGTGATGCCCGTCTATTCTGACAGTGTTGGGAGCAGCGATAAACATTAATGCTGAACTAAAGTAACAATAATTATAGTTTGAAATGCTTTGAAATAAATTGTTAGAGGCTTTGAGAAACCAAACATTCTCCTAATAACTAAACTGGGTTCATAATTTAGCA
>JBAJNP010006404.1:0-25684 GCA_036877545.1 Yasuhikotakia modesta | reverse complement strand
CGGTGAAATGTTGGACGGGGGTGTGAAGCAAAAGGTGATAAGTTCAGATATGTGAGATGAGTTGAGCAGCTCTCAGATGAATTCCCAATCCTATCCGGGCACCGTATCAACAGATGAACAAGCAGAGGGATCAGAATTATGGCTAGCTGGTGTGCAGTGTAGTCTGGAACAGATGTAGGGTGTGATTGTAGTTCTGTGTGTAATGTTGTCTCCTTTACTCTCTCCATCTGACTTTCATATTCACAGCCTCCCATGAATCGCCCCATGCTGGGCATGTTTCAGAGTGAATTCATATTAGTAGCGCAAAAATTACAACAAGACACTTTGACCGCAGCGCTTTATGGTGCATTTTCTCATTTTCATGGGCTTTTTGCATGCAAGGGTTATTATCTTTAAGTAATACTAAAACTGAATCTAAAACTAACATTTCTTTTAGCTGAAATTAATACTTTTACTAATTACTTATAATAAAAATACATAAAATAAATGAAAAATAAATATTTTGGTTTATTGCCAAAGTTATTTAATGTAACTTTTGTAACATAAATATTAAATGTATTAATATAAAATATTAAAAAACTAAACTGAAATAAAATAAAACCTAAACAGAAGTATTGAAAATAATGAATTAATAACAAAATGAAAAAGCACATAATACAGGAAATGTACAGCTACATTCAGAATTTTAATAAAAACTCAAATAGCTAAATAATGGTGATTTTTGAAGCTTATGTGCTTTTAGGCAGGTAAAATAAGAACGTCTTTCATCCCCTGAACTTTGCAGAGTAGAATAAAATTTTTGGCAACAATGTTTTAATACGCAGTATGTCTTCTGGTAGCAGACAGAGACAGTCTTTAGGTCATTGGACTTATTTGGAGTCTGTGCTACTGCAGAGGTCACTGCATTAATTGATAATCAGCTCAACACTGCATACGCCATCGTCTCATATTTCCACAGTTGTAGCCAGTACAGGACACAACATTCTCTCTTGGTTAAATCACATGTATGTATAGGATTACAGCAGAGGGGTGCCACACGGCTGTATTTTTAGCGTGTCGAGCAGGTGCAATAAATCTTTTTCTTGCTTTTCTCTCCTTGCGAGATCACGTGACCTGAGGGGGACGTCAGGACAGATGGAGGCTCCTGTCACTTCAAAGATCTAGTCTTACTGACGGACATCTTTATTTAAAGAGAGACACACATGGCCATTTACACACACATACCGCTGGTCACAGTGATCAATGTGTGAAAGAGAGCAATCGTTTCCTTCTGAGGCTGTGTGTGGAAAAACCCTCTTTCCCTCTTTAACATAACTCATAGGTCTGTATCTGAGGAGAGATGTGTGCATGATATATGCAATATTTTTGTTGTGGTTTACAATTCTGGTTTACAAGTTTGCAATTACCTCTTTTAAGTATTAGCGATTATAAATGTAAGTATAAAAGCTGCGATCTGCATTTTTTGGTTAAAATACAAAAACAGTTACAGAGCAAGTTTATAACAGATCAGTGTTCAAAACATTCTCTTTGCCCTGATTTCACAACACTATGTTTATTATAATGATTGAAAATTTCAGCAGTCTGGTTAAAATTCCCAGGAAATGTTAGTCCGGCTTCATTTGACTTCAAGATCCATAAAAAAAGTTTGTAAAAAAAAAAAGGCTGCAGTTTTATGGTAGAGACCCAAAAGTTACAAATTGCAGCTTTAATTATTCCTACAATTTTGCAATTCATGACGTTTTGTGCAGGCACATGCTCCAAATATCTCTTTAGAATTTATTTTGAATTGTACAAGTGATTTACATCTTATGAATCTGTGACATGCTGTAGCATTTATAACGTGTGACTATGTAGCTAAGCTATTAGGCGATCCTTTGGCTTGCTTGTGCTGTTGTAAGAATTTGTGGCATGAGAATTTTGAAACTGTCTCGTGTAATATTACATTGTGGTTAGCATCTAAATACAGAGTTAGCTTTGAAGTTCTCGTTTTCAATATCATAAGACAGCGACGCTAAAGAGTGTCTGGTTCCAATTTAGTTTCATAAAGGACTGGATGAATTTGGTTTGTTGAATCAGTGGAGGGAACATTTTAAAGGTATTTGTAATAAAACATCATTATAGCTCTGTGTATTAACAGAAATCTTACTGTAAGAATGACTTTATTGAGCAAACAAGCTGTAGCAAGCTGAGACATTTTTTCAAACACGGGGGCTAATATGCAGAGTTGATCTTAGGTGAGGCGGATGTTTTGTACAATTCTTTTATATGCATTTTTCATACATGTTTGAATTTTATTTACTTTTATTTAACAGCTAATTATTTATATAACGTACCTTTGAATATTGGGCACATAAAACTAGTCTTTCCTCCAAAGTTCACACAGGTATCTTATGCCAAAACTGTTTTGGCTGAATTTTGAACAATATATCCAAACTTTTTTGTTTATTAAATCTTAAAAACATTTTTATTTTATGGCAAACACAATTTATAAAAAAATTGTTAGGGTAAGCATACACATAGTCCTTGGGCCATTGCATTTACAATCAAAAATCATGTTGTTTGTTTAGCTAACCATGTGACATACTTGTAACAATACTTCTAATGCATAATGTTCTATTGTTTAACATTTAAAAAGTCAAACAGATCAATTATTCATGAGTGCGTGTTTTTAGGGCATTTAAAATACCATTTCCTCCTGTAATGAGCATGTGTTTGTTGAGCACTAATGTAAACTCACTGATGGAGGATGGAGGCTGGAGGAAGGTTAGATGTTGGGCTGGTGATGATGTGACAGTGTTTGGGTTCCAGTTTGTCCCCAGAGGCGTCTGAGTCCTATGGCGCTGCCTTATCTTAATGACCATTAACCATCTTTGCTTCATGTCAGGGAGAGAGGGAGAGACAGCAAGAGAGGGAGAGAGAGGGAAAGTGGGAGAGAGAGGGAGAGAATGGAAGAGAGAGAAAGAGAATGGGAGGGAGAGGGAGAGCCTCAGTTTGAGAATTCCTGACAGCTGATAAGAGGAAGTAGGAGATCCTACTGCACAGATAGGGCAGGAATGTGCTGCCAGATGATGACTTTGCCCATGACTACATTGCTGCCCGTATGCTGCCCTGCCAAAACCCTTTAAAACTGCCCCCCCCACCCCTGTGATTTTGCCTTTTACTCAGTATGAGGACTGTTATTACCCTGGATATCTGTTATTGACCTATTAAGATATTGTTAAGTTATTGACCCTTATAAACTATTCTTAGTTTCAGACAAATTCCAAGGCAGCAATGCATCCCAGAATGCATTGCGATGAGGGTCTTTGTGGTTCGCGCCTTTGAAGGGCACTACAGGAAGGGGACGCCACAGTCATTCCAGATAAAGAAAAAGTTTGTTTTTCACTGCCCTGTTTGCCAAGTGTATTTAAAATAGTTACATTAAGAGACAGTTGTGCAACTACCAGTAGTGTGAACAGCATTCCTGATTTTTGAGGTTTCATGATGGTTTCGATTCTGTATTAGAAGGCAGCAGGCTGTGTGAACACATCATGTTCAATGTGAAATATCACTGTTGCCTCTAGTAAATAATGAATCAGATGAGACTACGTGTCTACTGCTAAACAAATCTGTTCTTTCAGATAAATTAGCTTTTGTGGTCATTATTACGCTTTTAGCATTACAATTATCATGTCAGGCAGAGAATTGCAGTCCTGGTCAGACAGTGTGGAAGTCAGCCAGGCCAACAGAGAGACCGTTTCAACAGTGTGATCTGTGAGCCACATGCCTTCTTAAATCAATTATAGATCAGTATGGACACAGTGCCATGGTGAGTAGGGAGCTTAGCACTGCATGCTAAGACTGGATTAGCATTAGACTCCATCCATAACAATAAAATGACAACACATTTTTACATTCTTTTTAAATAACAAAAAACATCAAATGTAAGAGAGAGCCCTTGTTCTTTACTTTAAAAGACTGTCTTGGGTTTAGTTCCAGCTGTAAGTCCGCTCCGGTATGTTCTTAATAACTTTGCCCGTCTGGATTTGGGCAGTTCCTCTCAGAATGACTCACAAAAGTTGTCAATTTCCAATCTTCAGGTCTCTGCACAGTTTAAGTTTTGTCTTTGGGTTATTTGAGGACATGCAGAGACTGTTTTCTGAAGTCACCCAGAATCGTTTTGGCTGTGTGCTTTGTGCTGTTGTCATGCTGAAGTCTTAGCTCTGATTTAAGTGTGTGCACACTGTACTGTACAGATGTGTGTTCACTCTGGAGTGACTTCTGTTTTGTCTTTACAAAAGAAGACTGGATTTATGGAGTGCTGAGGCTGTTCTCACCAAGGTCCTGTTATCCAAATGCTCAATTTGACATTACTTTTTGTTGTTTCCAAACCACTTGTGTTTTAAATAGTTCCAAAACCTGTTAAAAATCATTCTTTTAAATGCATTATTGTATAAAATAACTTAATGGCTGTGACAACAAAATGTGTTGTCGCTTTCTATTGTTTTTGAAATATTTTTTGCAAATTAGATATTTCTAAATGTTCATTAAATGTTAATATTTTCAAAGCATAATGTAAAATGTTGAATGTTATAAAACGTCTGTAATATTTCTGACATTCTGAAATGTCTGTAGCAAACCATAGACTTCCTGAAGGCACTTTAAAGCAGCACAACATTCACTGAACCACCAAGTCCTGGATCCTATTTGTTTTGTGCTCTGTGGTCCAACAACACAATCAGAACTAAAGACAAAGAAGGGAGTTGGTTACAGTTGGCAGACATTGTTATCTTTACGTAATTTAATGCCTAAAATCATACCAGTTATATGACATGAATCGCATGATTAAAAACAGCAGGTTTTATGCAAGCTCCAAAAATGCACTTTTGTGCCATACAATGATAAGCTGGCTGCGTATGCTTATATCAAAACATGCATGCTGAAGAGATTGTGCTTCAAATGCGTAAATCATATATAAATGATATAGTTTCCACTTGGCTTCATACCACATAATCTGATTAGCACATCCTCAGTAATTCATGTGCACAATTGCAGTTCCGCAGTTTCAATAAGGTGCTGTTTTTATAACAACTACAGGGTCAGTTCAATAAAGCATTGTGGTCTTATTGCCTTTCCTTGAGCTGTGAACGTGAGCTTTGTCACTGCGGCAGGATGGAAGGGGTGTAGCGAGGGACGCAGTACAAAGCCTTTACCACTGACCTCCTCTCCTTCTCAGGTCGGAGACAGCAACAGGAAGCAGGAGGACACATGGGCAGCAGGCTAGTTCTCAACCTCTGAACTGAACTTGAACCCAGTTTTAACATTCAGCAGACACATGGAGTCAAACACGTTTAGCATAGCGGTCAACGCCCTCCTGCGTTACATCACTGATCTGTTAGATTACTAGTATTTATTTTTGTTGTTTTGCATTGTTATCATCTGATTGCAAGAAAGTCATTTGAAAAAGCAAACGTTATCAATACAGATTTGATGTTGCCTGGTCTGAAAGTTTAAACAATGTCAAATTTTTTTAAACAGGTTTTTCAAACAATACCCCCCCACCTGCCAACATCCTGCCCAAAACTTTACTGTTTGTTCTTGTCAGTTGGTTGTGTCGGATACCTGGGCGAACAGAGTGATGTTTTGAATTGAAAGAATCAAAAACCACAGTGTTTACATTTTTCAGGAAAAAAACTGTAGTTAAATTGAGCTGCTACAAGGCAAAGTATTTAAACGTGCAAAAAAGTGATGCCCTTTGACTTCACATGCTATTTAGGATCTAACAAAAACTGGCGACACGGAATAAAGGATCCGATCTCTCTGTCTATTTTTCTGTCTGAGCGTCTCAGGCTATCTCTGAACAATAGTACTGGGTGCGTTTTTGTAGAGATTTCCCTGCATTATCTGCACATCACACCCTGATGATAGTGCACAGACTGGCGTCTGAGCCCGTGATGGCTGTCAGGAGCTGTGTGTCTCTCTCTCTCTGCGCAGCGGAGCGTGGCGTTATGGAGGTGGTCTGTCCGCGGGGGGGTGAGGAACCCTCTGTCGTGAGAAAAACCACCGAGTCTGTTGCCAGCCACTCTGTGTGCGAGTGTGTTTGTGTTAGTACGACAGCATGAAGACAACATGGCACCAGCTGGAGGCCAGAGCAGACAGGAGCCAGCGGGGAGAGGCCAGCGGTATTATCACCCCGCTCTGGTTGCTCTGGTGACGCGATGAGCCCTTATCTTCATCGTCATCTGCCTCGTTGTCTACTGCTGAGTCATGGCCTGTCCTGCATATAGCCCAGAGAGACAGGATGAGCTGCCGTGAGCAGGACTGATCTTATGATCTTTGTGACTGTGGGGGACATTTTGCCCATGGTCCTGTCATGCATATTCATGCCTTTAAAGGCAGCACACAAGCCCTTGAGTAAGAGCTTATAGTCCCATTGATCACTTGTGTCCTTCACAGTATTTTTCATTTTGATTGTCATCTTTTCCTCCTGAGGTTGTCAAAGAACATTTGCTCTGCAGTGGCTTAGTGCAGCTATATTTTCCCTTTGATTATATGAATGATTGTCCAATTATCTGTCATTTTTGACAGCGTCTTTATACTGTGTCTCATATACAGTTTGAATAGAATATATATACAAATGTATATAGGTATGTACTGTATGTATGTGCATATATATGACAAACAAAACAACAGGTAGTGAGTGTGTTGGATTAACCAGTGGATTTACCAGTACAGTCATTAAACAGATTTTGTAATCCAGGCCACTTTGAGCTGGAGTGTTAGTCATAGAAAAGTGCCTGAATCTGATATTTTGTCATTTCTTGTCAATTTGTAGTTATAATGTTCTGGAGGAAAATGGTTGTCTGTTGCCTGGCAACAGTTTTAAACTTAAAGGGTTTTTATCTGATGGGAGTTTCAACTGGGCAGTGATTTGGATGCTATAACGTCTCAGTGGTAATTGTTTTGATTTTCGGTTGGACAACTTTCCCTTTTTTCCTCAAACCACCTCTGAGAGGATTAGCAAACGGTGGCCTCCTTGTATTTATTGTGCAATTATAAGTGCTGCATTCTGTGTTCCTGTCAGGCAAAAACAGGGTGGACTGAGGGAAGGCTTATTGGATAAAGACCACCAACAATTAGCATATTTTCTTGTTTGCTTTACTTTTGTTTAAGCATTTTTGGTTTTTATTAGAGGTCAACAGTTTGAGTTCATAGCCGCACCCTGTTTTGTTTCCAGGGTTGAGTAGTAGAGAAACTCTGTTGTGCTGGAGTGATGAATCTTCAGGCATAGTTTTTCCATTGTGCACTTTGTGAAGTAATCATTTCTTATTACCCAGCCCTGCTTACTATCAGTCTCTCACTACGCCATGCATAACAGAATTTATTTCCGTCCTGTTACATTCTGGGATTTTATATTCTGTCCTGTTACATATCCTGTCCATCTTGGCATTTTGTAATCCATCAAATTATTGTTATTAAAGTTTCAGTGTCTGAACTTGACCAGAACAAATGTCAAAAAAATGTTAATTTAATAATAAGTAATCATTTTACAAAAGCATTTAATGTTTTATGTTACAGGGTTGAAAAGTTACTGCATAACAGGAATGACCCTAAGTAAGGAATTCTGTATTGCTTTATTCACTTAGAAAGTGTTTCTTTGTAGTCTTTTCATCTCATGCGAGACCGCCTTCACCCCACCTCTATCGTCCTCTGTTTCCCAGCCCCTGCCAGATAACCTGATACCTGAGAGCTCTGATGCTGTTATTCCACCTCATTCTCTCGAACCCGGAGCACATTTCAGGAGAACCACTTGTTTCCTCCGCCCCTGCCCTGGCTCTGTTCAGTGTCTGTCTGTCTGCATGTTCCAGGTCAGCAAAAATAAGCAAGAGTACAAAAGAATCTGCTGTTAGTCTTCGGGCGCTTGCTGTGAGGTACAACTGCGTGAGACGGGGAGAAAAAAACAAAACCTTTGACAGCAGAATTATGTCTTGATTGTTGCCAAGCTCCTAATGTTAATTATAAAAAAAAACATAGAAAAAGCAACATAAATCACTGTCATTATTACTGTATTGAGTCATCTGAGAGGTCAAAGTCTTAATTATAGCCGTGCAGCTTGACTTTTGTGTAGACTGTCTTTTCACGTCACATGAACATCTCAACATGCCTGAAATGATTTATCATTGATAACGTTTACAAAACATTTACTGACACATGGCATGTATTTACCGTCCCATATGATGACAGTATAAATGCAGGTCCCGTCCTTCAAACAAAAAAGCTAATTGCCTTTTTGATTGAAAGAGTTACTGTGAAACAGGGGTTGCCATTTTTCTACAGAGTTTAGCTCCAGCCCTAATAAAACACACCTGAACCAGCTAATCAAGATTTTGCTATGCATTTTAGCCTTAAGGAGAATTTTGTTGCATGCGCCACATTAAGGGTTTTTTGCTAATTTTGTTTGCACGTTTCTGACTGAGAGTGTATGTGAGAGTTAGGGTTAGGTATGGCTGACATTTTGTTTGAAGGAGTTTAAGACTTACACACGGGAGAGTGTGTGTGTTAGGAGACGAGGATATTTGAAGCAGATGTGGGTTTGGTCCAGAGTTGAGCCAAAATGTTCTCCCTGATATTGATCATTAATCCTCTGCCATTTTTGGCCTGTCAGCGGGCCTCTGCAGGCATGATGATGAATTGTGATAGTAGGGAATATTTAGAGCAGGGAGAGAATTTAAAGCATTGGAAACATGGAATATTTTGGAATACTGGAATGTTGCAGAGATAAAAAACATAGATGCTGTTACATTTAAAGGCACAGTGCATCATTTACTCACAATTCTATGGAACGCAAAAGGAGATATGAATTAGAATAGCCTACATTTCACAGACACAGCTGTGAAGAGCCAGAATATTATTTTAAGCTGCTGTCTGCAATTTGTGCCTTTCTGCCACCATCTTGCAGTTATTTTTAGTAACTTAATGTGAACGTCAAGTTTAAATTCTAAACAACTGCTGTAAGAACAAGCTGCACCATTTACAGTACCTGGTTGTGTGATGTAATAGCTGAAATATATTTGTCTGTTTACAGCCAGAGATTACATATGAAATCAGTCCATTATCATTATAAACACTGAGCCACTTTAACCACAAAAGTTATGGATTTCAGCTTTAATATACCTGTTTGTGTTCGGTGTGAGAAAATAAGTGAAATACAAGTGGCATGAGGGTGAGGAAATTTTGAGGGAATTTTAATTTTGGGTGAAGTAAACTTTAAAGTAATTAAAGGCAAATTGTTTCTTTTTGATTGAACTGTTTCTTTAATTGTATTGTGTTAGGCCTCATATTAGCGTACAGTAACTATCATTTAAGATTAGGCAGCATTCCTCTTGTTCTGTATGATGTCATTATATGACGCATATGGGGAGAGTTTTAAACAGGATGAGACTGTACCGTTGATTATTTATTCTGGAGTGAACATTCTTTGTTGGTTCTCATAAAGTGAGTGTAAAACATGAACTGCAACCTCTGTTCCTGGATCAGCCCGTCTGCGTCTCGTTCCCTCGCTTCCCGCACCGACCCGACCCGACGCTGCGTGTCACTCTCACCAGGCAATTACGCAGCTCTGTCCTTTGCTGTGAAAAGAGCGAGAGAGAAAAGAAAAGAGGAGAGATTAGGGCTGGGAGGAGAGGCGGTCAGGGGAGGGCAGGGTGCAGTCACAAAGTCTGCTTCCCCAGGCTCTGGTCCATTCTCCTGGCCGCTGTGGACCCGACGCCGCCACAGCCTTTCTTATCAGCCTGCTCAGCTCAGCACAGAACAGAACAGCTCACGACAGCGGCGGCTTAAACAAGAAGCTGTTTATCTGAGCTCAGCCCTGTATCTACACTCTGGCTCCAGTGAAATCTGCCTGGCCAGACCAGCTCCCAAAAAACAAAGTGTGCGGGGACATAGAGAAAGCGAGAGACTGAGAGCTTATTGAAGGATAAGTCAATAGAGAATCTCTGTGTTCAAGCTTCACGCTACACACAGCTCTTGTCTTTATTATCCTGTCACTGAATGTACATTTTACTGTTTTTTTTCTTTTCTGGGAACTTTGACTGGAGTTTTTCCAGTAACCCAGGATTTGTTTCAGTCTGTCTACTGTAAATAACATGCAAGAAGCTAAATTTGCACCTTTCTAACTAGTTAAACAATATGTGGTCAATTATAGGCTATAGAATATTATAGGCCATTTAATTATTATAATAAAGGCAAAAGAACTGTGTTTAGCTTTTTTGGCATTTGTTTCTCCTTGCTTGTTTGTGTCAAACTGGTTATCTGATTTAGACTCTATACAGAGGTAAAAGACTGTTGATTTGAATCAGTCACATGACTTATATCTTTGAGGGACAGTTTGAATTAATGGGTTTGCACCCATAGCCTCTTTTGTTAATATACCAAGGCGACTTCTTTACCTCAGATTTGTCAGCATGTTCATTTTCTCAGAGTTCTTTCTATGTGCGCCAAAAGTCTTTGATTCCACAAAAGTCCAAATTCCAGTGACATTCCTGAGATGTGGGGTGAGAAAAGGGCCCCCCTCATTCCATTATTATCACTGTTGAGGGAACTCTGGCGGTCTGAAAGACATAGCAGCACACAGACAGCTTCAGATAGCTGCTGTTTCCATCCTGAGGAATCTCTGTATCTGCTTGTTTATTAAATGAATGAAGACAGATGAGTTATTTGATTGGTTGATAAAGAGGACAGGAAAGCCCTGAAAATTAAATCCTGTTGATTCTTTTAAACGTATCAGAGTTAATTGACATGTTAGTTCTGACGTTGAGGATTTCAGACCTAAAAAGTTGAGACATCAGCACTGTGTTCCGTTTCAGAGAGGCTAGCAATAGCAACCTAGCTTTGAAAGCAGAAGCATAGCATTATACTACTAGTGATTTCTGTGAGGATGTGAAGACACTTTCAGTCAGTGTAACAAAAAACTAAAAGCCCATTGTGGGTGTGTGTTTAACTAACTGGGTTTAGAGTTCAGAGTTTATAAGTTAAGATCTAACCGTGTTGAGGAGGTTGACTGTTAAGGAATCTAATGTTCTGACTTGTTTATTGTGTTCGTCTGGGTTGTATATTCTGTACTGTGTGCCAAGATATTGTTTTCTTTGTGAGTTAATTTCATTTCAGCTTTGTTCAACAACAGATAAAAGGCTTGTATTTATAGAACCAGGTGTATGTAATCTGTTGCTAACATCTCAAAGGCGCCACTCCAAAAATGTATCTGATAGCTATAAAACTACAAGATAGTGTCAGCGAGAAAATAAATAAGATGCTACCAGCTGTTTTTTATTGTACTTGCATTGTCAAAATAAATTCATCATAATAAACTGGACTTCCCATCTCTCTCTATATATATTATATATAATATTGGGAAGTCCAGTTTATTTTTATGAATCAGTTTGTTTTGATGCCACAAAAGCCTTTTTTCCCCTCAAGGCTGTATGTATGGACAAAAACCTTGTGCTTTACACAAGAAAAAAGTCATATATGTGACATAAATCTCAGAAAATGCTGGATTTGTGTGTGTGTGTGTGTGTGTGTGTGTGTCCATCCATCCCTGTCCTTTTAATAAATGACTATCTGTTGGCAGACTATTCTGTGACTACATTTGAGCTTGGGAAGCTGCATTTTTAAAGTTTCCCTGGCACTGCTTAGAGAGCAGTGATCTTATGTTTACATGGCCAATCTCAAGAGCTGGCTGCGGTCTTTAAACACTGGACAGGATAGAGATGTACTGATTGTCTCCCTGCTGATAATCAACAGAGGGAAATGACTCAGATTCTGTTTACCGAGTGCCATAACACATCTGAGAGTCTGCATGCATAATCGCTGATTATTCAAATGATGAAGGCGGCATATCAAGTGCAGGTCTGGCTGTGACCAAACAAGCGGCTATTACAAACAATTGACCCTCCATATAAATGTTTCTCCTTTAATGGGCCTTTGTTTAATTACAGTTCTGTGTTTAATGGTAATGCTATGTGGTTGGGTTGTATTAAAGTATATATTCTGTTTAAGGTGTATCATCATCTCCAGGTAAATTTGAAAGCCTCTGCTGGTATCTGACTTGCTGTTCTGAGTTTGCGAGTGTGAGCTTGCCTTTAATCTTAGACTGTGATATTTCCCAGAAGTCTTGGTCCTCACAGGGACTTAATTATTTTCTTCTGGATGTTGCATAAATGGCCCAGTGGTTGATCCGACTCCTGCCCACTGGATTCAAGCTAATTATAACCGCTGGTTTGGGGGATGCAAATCTGCAGTCGCTCAGAAACGCATGGTTATAATTAAACCCCCTAGATTGTAGTCTCTCTCTGTTTTGCCTCATCTGGGTAGACAGTGGTCTTCTGACCCATTCTGTATGTCTTCAGTGTTTTTTTTCAGCTGTTATTTTAACACCCCCTCCTGAAATATCTGCTGTGCAATGTTGAGGTAACAATAAAAACCATTTTAAAATAGATTTAACAAGTTAATATTTCATATTTTAGTGTGATAGTTCCTATTGTATTAGTATCAGTGCACAGATCTTTACATTCTTTTCATTGAAGAGAAGGCTAGATTTTCCTAAGAAAAACACATTGGGGTTTCATTACACGATTACTGGTCACCCCACAATTCCAACCAATCAAAACATGCATGTGCAAATGTATGCGTGTCTTTTGTGTTCACATGTAAATGTTAGTTTTGTCAATGGAATAGCTCTGGCATTGATTTATTTATTCAGGCATAGCAATCTTAGTTATTTAGTATCGCTCTTATAAAGGCCGCAGTGAGCAGCGCCAGTCAGGGAACAGAAAAGGCTGCATATTTTGTTACCATGCAAGATTATTTTCATAACGGCCTCTCAGCTGGTCTGGGCAGGTAAAATAATAAAGGGATTTTGTGTCTTAGTTGTTCACAAATTCCTCTGGAGCTGTAAGACATTTGTAGGGCACTGTAGGGGTGTCCACTGGAACTGTACTCAGCTGTTCAATGTAGTTTTTTGCAATAGTGAGCGTGTTAAAAATTGCACTGATGCTTTGATTGGTGCATTCACCATAATGTGTAAAAACACCTCAGATTGTTTGTATATGTGGATTTAAAGTGTAAAAAGTCTCCCTTAATTTACCCATTTAATGTCATTAATAATGACTGTCAACTGAATATTTGTTTATATCTATACATGTATAATTCTAGCAGCTGTGAGGTGACAAGCAGTTGAGCGATAACATGCACATATGCAGTCAGTTTTTACCAAAAATAAATGAGAGTTTATTATTACATTAAATCTCTGAATTAGCAAAATGCAACATAATTGTAATAATCTTACTGTATAAACGTAATATATGTCTTATTTTTCATTAGGAATGATGCAAAAACGAAACGTAATAAGCACATATCCAGGAACATTTTAAACAGATATAATTTATGGAGGATTTAAAAAGGGCTTAATGACAATAATCACTTTAGCTGGTGTTTGTGCATGTAAATGTGATGACTGCCCCAGACAGGCAAGATCTGGTCTGAAATGATCACCTGCCGCCGCTGAGGTTAATGAAGACATGGGAATTCCCGTGTGTGAATCATGAAGGGTGTTGTCTTCTACTCTGAGGTATTAATTAGTGTTTGTTGATTTTTTTATGAACTGCATTATGTAAATTATGCTATTTATGATGGCATTTATGATAAACACTTGTGAGGACCTGCTGCTAAGATTGACATTTATGTAAACACAGTTTCTATTTCTAATGATAAACAATAAGGTGGGACAGAAACATTGAATCTGTGCATTAAGGTTTGAAGGGTGTGTGTGTGTGTGCGCGTGTGTGTGCGCGTGTGTGCGCGCGCGCGTGTGTGCGTGCGTGTGTGAGTAAACTAAATAAATTTCTCCACACCAAGCTAACACTTTCCAAGGTACTTGAAACCAGGTAATGTTCTAGGTAATGTTTTTGATTTGGTCTATTTTGAATGTTACTTTTAAAATGTCCAAGATTGCCAAGATTTGATATCTTTGAGAGAACTATTAAAGAACGTTAGCCAACATTCTGAGAATGTTCCCTGTTAACTGGGTAGTCATCATATTACATGGCCTGAAATGTTCTCATGCTTATCGTGCTTTAAACCATCAAGTGAGGGAGTGGAAGGGTAGTTTGTGTGTGTGTGTGTGTACACAAGCGGTGGTCAGGGGTCTGCAGCTCAGTCTAAGTGGGTGGACAGAGCTACTGCAAGGCGCCTATAAAGCTGGGAGCTGCTAGGCTGCTGAGCTCTGTGTTTGTGTATGGAGCGTGGCTCTCTTATCTCTCGGCTGTACTGACGCCACTCTCTTCCTGTTTAAAATCCATGCTGCTGATTTTTCCCTTCACTTCTGCCTCTGTGAAACTTCAACTCTCTCTCACCGGTTCCTCAGGCCTCCAGCTATTATTCCCGCTTTGTTGTCGGGGAGCGTGCTTGTGTTTGGGGGTTTAAACGTTCATATTAATTTCAGTGTAGATTACGAGCTGCCATTGCCGTGACTTGTGCAAGAGACTGGAATGTTGTCTCCACGGACACTAGCAAATGTTTTGGGCCAAAAAAATTTCTTCTCGATGTCAAATAACTGACTGGAACAGAGGGCTTATTTGCATAATCGACTGCAGTGGGAGTCTGCAAAGTCGATCCGAGTTGCTTATTAAAAATGTGAATCAGATAATAAACTCGCATACATTGACACACATAATTGCATCATTTCTAACACAAAATATTCATGCTTAAAGTATATTTTGTATAAAATATGCAAATATAGACACATTTTAGGTATAAAAACAAGTCAGTCCTAGAAAATAACATATGTAATATGTAATTTACAGTAATATTGCTGTATGTATTATGTCATTTGTTTTCTATAATAATTTTGCATTTGTATCGCAGCTGCATTGTGCTGTATGAGTTTTATTCAAACTTATGTTTCTTTGGCTACAGTTCAAATATTGTCATTAAAATAATTAAGAACAGTTATTGTCCAAATCACATATAAATCTTTCATTTTTCAATGGTCTGTAAACACAAAGTGTTGGCAGCCCTCAAACGGTGAGGTTATATCATTCGAAAATACTTGCCTACGAGTTCATATTCTTCTGTTGTTTTTTTATGTTGTTTTTTGACAGAAGCCAAATCAGTACCATCTAAAATACATAAACTGTGTAACTGTCCAGCCCTTCCACTTGGTATTTAATGAATGTCACCACTCAGAGTCCCCCGCCTGTCTGCTTCATGTAGTCGCCTGGATGGCCGCTTCTGATGGCGCCATGCGCTCGCTCGCCTCTGCGTTTTTCACGATGTAATGATGAGAGTTTCTTTCCTTTTCCTCTGTTTTCCATTGCACTTCCTTCCTCCTTTTCCTCGATATTCTTTCTCCAGTGATGTGAAGCCTGACAGACTTATTGAGAAAATAAATGCGGGAAAATTCCAACTGGCACTGAATGGCTTGGCTGGTGTGGGGGCGGAGTCACCCCACCACCATATAGAATATCTGCCAATTGCAGCCCAGGGTTTCTAGCAAGCTGTCTCTCAGTCTGACTGACATATAGATGTGGTGTAACAACATTTTATTTTTAATATTAGACAGGTCTGGATTCTTATGTGCTACATACAGCATTGTAGGTCTGTGGGAGACTTTGCAATTCAGTCCAACTTCCTGAGTGAATAGCCATCATAGAAAATCAGATATACATAAAACAATACAAGTATCATGTTAAATCTAACATGCATCTCTGATTGGCTTGCAATTGGGCTTGAAAGACTTTTCTTCACTGTTCTTTGAGGGCCGTCCACAATAGTAACACTTGCCAATGGTGGCCATATTTACAATAATTTTTCTTTCCAAAAATATGTGGATTTTATGGATTGTGTTTCTATTTCAACATGGAAAACATACAGTTTACACAACTCTAAAGAAAACAACAATAAATCAAACATCCCCTTCCAGACACAGTTCCTTGTGTTTGCATATTTATGAAAATGTTCACCATGGCAAATGTACTCCACACTGTTGTCAGGAGTTCACATAAGAAATATATCTTAGGAAGGACTTTGGCCACAATGTAACCTTGCAAATCTTTTTGCAAGTTTCCCTAGACATACAAACAGTAAATCTGTAAAGTATTTTAAATATGTAAAGTTATGACATGCACAAAAACCTCGTAATAAAGAGGTTATTTTAATAGTTTCAGAAACATCAATTCATAACATCAATTTTTTTACACATTGTATTAATGCTACTGCTTATAAGATTTTTTATTATTAATTATTATTTTTTATTTATTTTTTTAATCCTGTAACATTTTAAAAGTTCCACTAACAACTTAAGAAAAATGTTTTTGCTTTATATGATATATAACTTTTTATAACTAACATTTTTGATAACTTTGAGAGAACATTTGAGAATGTTCTGAGAATGTCCCGTTAGCAGGGAGGGCAGCTTTAGAGGGAGCGGCTCAAATTATTTCATTGCATTGTCTGTCTTAGGTGGCTTTGGCTTTTTTGAGTACATAAACTCCACCAGGATTTCCTCCCCTGCCACTGACTGTGAGTTACCCATGAGGCTCTGGGGCTCCTGTGGGCCGCCCATTGTGATCAGGCCTGTGCGCTGAGGTCATAAGGGGAGCCAGACTGGCAGGCACTGTGCGGTTTCCTTTGAGATACCAGATCAAGTAAATCAGAATTAGAACTTGTTAGTCCTTCAGGAGCCCCGATGACTGCGACTCCTCGCTGAGTGCTAGCGGAGTGGCGGCCTGCTGTGGGAAAATAAAGGTGCTATTTGAAATCTTTAAAGAGGCCGTGTCGGCAAGCATCTCTTAAGCATTTGTTCCCCTGTTGTGCATTCTTCCTGTGTGGTTAACCTGAGTCTGAAAGTGTTTGTGTTGGTATTAAAGCTCAAAGGACGGCTGCAGCCAACAAACATGGCAGAGATCCATTAAGCTGAGGAGATTCACGGCCCCCGGTGCAGCGCTGTTACTCTATCACCTCTTAAAGAGATCCATTTTTCACAGGCTTCCTCAGGCCATAAACAAGAGACAAACCAATTGATTTTAATATGGCTTCCATGTCAGGGGAACACAGGAGAGTGGACATATAGAGATTAATCTCTTCTGCACCAGTAGCCTGTAAACCCGCTGAGTCATGCTGTGATGTATGGAAGAGATGTGATTTTTGCTGTGATGTATGGGGAGAGATGTGATTTTTGCTGTGATGTATGGGGAGAGATGTGATTTTTGCTGTGGTGTATGGGGAGAGATGTGATTTTTGCTGTGGTGTATGGGGAGAGATGTGATTTTTGCTGTGGTGTATGGGGAGAGATGTGATTTTTGCTGTGATGTATGGGGAGGGATGTGTTTTGCTGTGGTGTATGGGGAGAGATGTGATTTTTGCTGTGATGTATGGGGAGGAATGTGTTTTGCTGTGGTGTATGGGGAGAGATGTGATTTTTGCTGTGATGTATGGGAAGAGATGTGATCTAATGCATTTTTTCTTTACAGCTCAATCTTTGCCTTTTGTTTCCCATGATTTTATGTTTTAAAAATAAAAATACAAACTTTAAATATAAGATCATAAATACTTCAGCTAAAGGAATATAAATAATAAATACTTTTTGTGCATTCAGAAGCTGGAGTTTAGACTGTCTGTCAGATATCTTCTGTTGTAACATCACGTTTTTATGGGTTTGAGAACTCTTCAGGAATATTTTACACCAGAGTTGCACATTTCCTTATTTTCCTACCTCTCCCAAAATTTCCAGCCAACAGCTGATCTCCACGTTACCATGTAACTCCATGTAATTCAAGTTTGCGGTTGCCTGAATAATCAGTCAACTGTGACATTTTTTGACAACTGTGCAAAATCAAGTTAGTTGTTTGTTACACAACTAGTCAATTAGTCAACCACTGTGACCCAGTCCTAGAAGCTGGTTACCCTGTACTTGGTTAAGGTGATGTTTCTGTCTCCTTTTACCTTATGATTTATTCCACCAGGCCGGAAACAGAGGCACAGCGGAGTCATTACTGCCTTGTGTTCTGTGCTCCACTAAACAAGTGGCTCTTCTGAGAGGCTCAGGCCAGGGCAAGGCCGGGGGTCACGCTGGAAAGTGTGCCCGCCATGTCGGAATAAATCAGGAGAGGGGAGAGAGTCACCGGGATGACCTCAGCAGCACCAGCAGGGCTTAAATCACCAGCTTCCCTGGGTGGAGAGAGACACTGTGAGCTACGTAATGAAAACAGCATGTTCACACTTCAAAACTGCAACTTCTAAAGCATCTAAAAAACAGTACGTTTTGAACATTCCTAGAACTTTCTAAATAACATATTTAATGTTTTTGTTATTTAATGGAAATGTTAGAGAAGCTTTCTTACAGCGTTGCATGGAATATTTACAAGCATTATTCATCATATAACCATATATATATTTACAGGGTGGTGTGTCATTATTAAAACAATGGTGTTTGCATATAATCATAATAATAGAGCTGCAACTGTGATCAAATGTAGAACAACATTTTGATAATACCAACATTTTGGATATTTTTCTTGTACTCAATCATTTCCTGCATAGCTACTTTAGAATTGAATTAAATAATTTCTTTGGTCATTAGGTCTAATGAAGTTTATTAGTGATTTGCATAATTGTTAAACTGTAACATCTTGTCTGGTTCCCATACAGCAGATTCCACCTCAGCTATCTCCACCACAAATTTGACCTTTAAGAACTGAGCACAGATCGTGAGAAAGATTTAATCGGATGCACAGTTTGTCCTTTATCAGTGCCGACCTCTGCTAATCCTGACCTCTGGCTGGTTTCATCTGCCACTGTACCAGTAGTTGTCGTGTCTGCCATTAACAGAAATTGTCCCGATGACATATTTTTCCTGTGTCTGCCCCTCTGCAGGCTCCTCTCTGACGAAAGGATGGCGAGGCCTGCAGTCCCAGCATAATGCTCTATTTTAGGAGGTCATTTTGAGCCGGACGCCCTGTCTCCCCAGCACTGCCTGTCTGCAGATAGCCTATCAGATTGCTGGCTCTTAAAGGAGAGACGCTGCTTTTTTACCATCCTGACGCCAGGCAAACCAGTTATCATTAACCGGATTGCCGACAGCAGACTGGCAAGTCCCAGTGTTAATGAGCGCTTTAAAATGATAAAGTGAAGCAACAACAACATAAAACAGAAATGGGTTCGGGGAGGGGTTGCATTGAATAAACATCAGTGGCTTGTTCTTAAATAACATCACAAGACAGTTCTTTTAAATCGATGAATTGCTGTAGATATCATCAGCTAAATTACTGCAGAGATGTAGTTAGAATTCTGAATGTATTTTTGGAGAGCTTTCTCCGCAAGCTTTCAGAAACTCATGTTGTTATTGGCTTCTTATTTGTGGCAATGCGAATTCTCCATGGCATGTTCTTCTATAAACATTATTTACAACCATGAGACAATTTACAAAGTCCTGTATCCCGAACATTTCCAAAGGATCTGACTAAGCAACCCTCAGATATCCAGGCCAAGCTCAACACGTGCGGGAAATAAACCGGAGAGATCGACTGCCGTGGCACAAACAAGTGTGTTATTGATTGTGGTGTTGCATTGAGTTCACAGAGGAGAAAGCTCTTTTAAAAGTGGTGCACACATAATTTATTGTATTTTCATTTTATCTGTGTTTATTGGTATTCAGTTTATTCGTGTTGTGTAAAAGTCCGCAGTTATAGAGTGTTTCTTTGTCTTTACAAGACGGATCAATAACACCTAAACAATGCTATCTATTAGCATTGACACAGGTATGTAACCTGCATACTACCATCTTTGCACTCTTTTTAAACCTGCCCATGCCAATCCTTGACTGCTCTGGTCTTTCAAATCCAACAGGTAATGTTCTCAGAACATTTGCTTCTTTAAAAGTTCCTGCAAAGTTATCTAAAAGTTATTGGAGTGACATTAGTAGAACTGTTTTAAGTTACATACAGTATATATGGAAAATGTTATTCCTAACATAAAAAAAAGAAATTCAAAAAGTTTGAAAAGCATTATTATACCATGCAATAATGTTATGTGTAAAGAACAGTAACTTTCAAAACATTTTTCATGTCTTTTGTTTAATAAAAATGTTAGGGAAATGTTCTTACAACATCATATGTAATATTTGTAAGCATTATATGTCATTGTGGTGATGCATAATATTAGCATAAAAGCATGGGATTTGCATGTAATCATAATTATAGGGTGGTGTCAATATAAAACAAGCCTTGTCAAGCTTGTACGTTTATATCTGTTTTCATGATTATATTAAGTGTTTTGTCATTGCGATGTGTTGTAACTGACTGTGCCATAATAAATTATATTCCCATAAATTCCTCACACTGGCCTCTTTTTCTCTTCAAGCGTGGCCTGCAAGTGCCGTCAGAAGTTCTTCTAATAGCTACGGCTATCAAAATGGCTCTCTCTCCCATTGTGAGGAAAAAGTCGGCATTAAAGGGCCTGTGGATACTTGGACAAACATTAGCCCAGATGCTCAGTTACTCATGTAGGAATTCCGCTGAGCTGCATTAACAAAGCCTATGGAATAACCAAATTCCACAAGTGACATGGCCGTCTAATGAAGTTCTCTGTCCTGGAGGCTTACATTAGCGCTTGAGCTACGTCACCGTTTAAATTCTCTATTAAGCAGGAATCCCACAACAGGTGATCTGTATTTGCACAACGAAACTGTTACTAGCAAGCAGCTACTGAGTTCTTTCGTCATCTTGTGTTTGGGCTGAATCTTATAGATTTACGAATCTTGCTGGAACCGTCATAAAACAGATTGATGGACCCGTCTTATCAATACAGAGTTTCATAGGGTCAGATCAGGGTACAGAACTGCCTCTGCAGCCGGGCAGGGCCCCATTTTCCCATTTGCAAGTGAGGTTTGTGAAATCGTAAAGTGTCTGTAGATGATGTCATACTTGGCATTTGATTCCAACACGAGTTTTTGGAGAGTTTTACTGGCATTCGGGAAACATTAAAAAGGATGGCGGTTTACAGCTGTCCACCCCTCCCGGACCCTTCATGTCCCCAAAGCTCGGCCACTGTGCTACAAACATTAAAAGCACTTTTATTAAAACACTCAACACTTTCATACTCTTATTCCACCTTTTGGGAATGTTTACAACATTTTTTCCATCACCCTCTGAGAAATTTTTATGTTTTTATTAACGTGACGCGTTATGAATGCTTTGTTGTGCTAAGTCAACAGCAGTGTGTTATTGGTGAAGAGCATGTTAAGTGTTTAAGGCCTACATGCGAATGTTTTTGCCAGGGTGTGAGGACTGGGTTATGCCAAGGTGTGAAAGTCTGCTTGGTGCCAGTATGTTTTGGCCCTGCACTCCTCCTTCTTTTGTGTGTGTTGGCGTCTTTTCCCGCACAGTATTTTTCTTATTGTAATTGATCCTGGTTACTACTGCTGAGTAAATCTTTGCATAAACATACAGTAATGAACCTGCTCTAGATTGTTGTTGTACGTACAGGTATGAGCACATTTGTAAAGCATTTACATGTATGCACTAACGCTTTTATGCAAAGCAGATCAAGTCTGCTGGTGTAAAATGTAATGTTTTCCCTGGTATAACCTGTCATTCACTTCCTGAGAACTCTCTGTCGTTGGAAAATTAATATTACTGCATTGTTTTCTGATAGGTTGAGAGATGATGGGGTAAATGAATGCATTGTGATTGTTGTGATTATAAATGTCATGCAGGCATTTCCAGTTTTGGTCAAACATGATGTCAGCCCAAACCTATGTCAACATCTAATTCAAACTGAACACAAAGCTTTACAAAGGTATCATTTCAGACAATTAACCTGCCAGAGTCACAAACAAAGTTTGGGTGGTTCGGAGGGAATACATTGCCTTTCCCATCAGAGTCGCCTTTCCTCAGTGAGCATGCCTTTAATTATTTGAGGCCTAGAGGTGTGTGTGTGTGTGTTTGGGTTTGCTTAACCATATGTTAGGGACAAATGTGTACCCCAAAGTCAGCTTAACTTGACAAATTTGAGCAAAACTTCCTTTTGGAGATGTGAAAATGTGCTAAATTATTATTTTTAGTTTGGGGTTAGTGTTAGGGTGTATTTTTTATAACTAGCTTTGTATGAAATAGTACAAACTTTAGAGTGTGTGTGTGGGGGGGGGTGGATGCGTGGATGGGTGTGTGTGAGAGAGAGAGAGAGAGAGAGAGAAAGAGAGACTGGGTTTAAATAAGTCTGGCAGAGACAGTGCAATTAGAGGTTTTGACTTGGTTATCTGGTTCACAAAGACAGACTGTCTCCATAACCCACTGAACAAATGCTGATAAAACGCTGGAAAATATTATTCTTCACACAAGCGTGTCTCTGGTTTGGGCTCTGGTGACCCAGTCGTAAGGGGCTCAGCCTCGCCGTCTCTGCCAGTCAGGAAGAGAGATAGGAAAAAACTTGCAACACTCAGATAACCAAACCATTGATTAGCATTCTGAAAACACGGCCTGATAGGGAACTGTCTGACATTAGTGCTTAGCATGAGAAAACAGCGCAGGTGTCTTGTCTGGCTTTTCTTCCCATAATTATTGTTGAACTCTTTGAGAGACATTTGTGAATTAGGTTCTGTGTTTCCTTATGGTTGCAATCTGTAACTTTTTTAGTTAATAACTAGTTTTAAGTTGTTTTCTTTAAGAAAATACATGACAGATCAGTGTTGACACAAAATGACAATACCATCTTCTTACCCAGATTCACAGAGGATTTTCTAATAATAATTTGAGTTGTTGTGTCCAATTTCCCAGGAAATGTCTGTGGCTTCATTTGATTTTAACATACATAATGAAAATGATGAAAAGTAACCTGCAATTTTTAAACTGAGGTGGTGATACAAAAAAAGTTCCTGCTTCCATTTTGGGGGTCCTGATTTCTGACAGCAACTTGACGGAAAACATGGGAAAAAGAAATGCTGCGTCTGGAATGCTGAGAGCAGAGTTTGAAAAATAATGTATTATGCACCTAAATTATTACCAGATTTGTTATCCAATCCGTTGTTCCAAATCACATTGCAAAACATTTCATCTTAAACTTTTGCTCTTATAAATCTAACCAGTACCTAGAAACTGTGTGTCATAAAGAAGCGCAAAATATACAAAAAATAAATAATGTTTCCATGTCAAGCTGGCTACATCTTTAAACATGACCTGAATAAAGGGATTAAGACTTTACTCATAGTTCTTGAGAGGCAGTGTAAACAGTCTAGTGTGTTTGAGCAGAAAACATCCAGCCTTGTCTGAGGAGTCATTCTAATCATTCAACCCCAATTTAAGGCCTGTGGGGGCCTCGCATCCAGCCGTGATTCCTTGCTCCCACAGTCCCAAGTTCCTTCAGTAGCAGACTGGAACTGTAATGGGCCAAATCAACAAAATGTAATCATGAAGCCTGGCCACTGACAGCCTGCCCCTGCAGGCACGAATTACCCTGACTGGTACAATAAGAGGATGACACACGTAGCCTCTGGCCCTGTCTGCCTGGACTGCCCGTCTCCTACGCAAGCGGGTGAATCAGATTGCCTCCAATTAAAGATTTAATCATCTCTCTTTGCTTTGCTTTCTTCTCAATCCCTTCTGTCTCTCGACATGCTTACAGTCATGTAGCACAGTCATATCTTGTGGCATTTACAAAGAATGGAGCGATTGTATGTGTTGAATAAACAGGGGTGAGGAGGGGACAGTTTTGTGTCTTGAGTGAAAAGATTAGATGTGGATTCCCCTCCACATGAGTCCCCTCCACACGAGTCCCCTCCACCCCCACTTTGTCCACAGTCCTTAGTGCGTGAGCCTGTTTCTTATTAGTATCTGTCCATACCAAACTCACCCGCAATTTCCTTATGGAGGATTAATGCCTCCCACTTTTTTAATATACGGCTGCTGTCACTGACTGGTGTATTTCATTGTAGTATTGCTGTATTCTCTCTCTCCATGAATCACTTTGTTTTCATATAAGAACAGGCTCTTTGCACTCTGTAGAAACTGTTCATCTGTCTCTTCCCTTATTAAATATTGCACAGCAGTGTTATTTGTAATAAATAATGGCCTGAGCTTATTTTTACAGTGTCTCGGTTTTGTTGAGCATCACAAGGTTTAAATGTTAAAAACTGATCTTATGTGTGAAGAGATGGACTGTGATGTTCTGTTGTTTCTCAGTAAACAATATCCTTCAGATACCAGTCAAATTTAACTTATTTAATCCACTGTTATTGTTGGCAATCATATGTTCAGCCCTTTGGTGACAGACTGTTCAAATATGAGATGTTTTGCAGTGTAGAGAAACAATCAAGGAAAGTTTAGATTGCAGTTGTGCCATAATACTAAGAAAGGACATTAATATCTAAGTTGTCACCAGATCTCCCATATTTCTGTCTTACTTCCAGGTCTAATGCCTGCCTGTATCTCTCAATTGTGTTTGATTGGATCTCCCTCTACAGTGTTGGTCCTGTATCATGCTGCCGTGACCACTGGATTATTACTCCGGGATCTCCAGGGGTGGGACAGTCTGGCTCTCCAGTCACGCAGAGAAGATTGAAGCAGGAGGACAGGCTGTGTGTGAACAGCTGGGTCCTGTTTTCCGTCCGATGACTCAATTACCTCCTCTTTGAAGACCTCTTTCCTTACATACTTTCACACATGCAGGCCACACTAGGGTCAGTATAGTGGATTGGATCTTTAGAACCTCATTCTTCAGTTTAATGGACCCTGAGGAACTACTGCAGAAGTGTATAATCCAATGTTATGTTACATTAGCATAAATACTTATATAAATAATGTGTAAATTACAGTGAATTGTGTGTTGTGTACTTGTAACATGGTTTGTTTTCACAGAGATCAAAGCCATATAACTGCTAATGTCTTTCTTTGGCCAAAACTATCATCTTGGTGCTATTTCTTGTGTGTTTTGTGCACAGTTACTTTAAAAAATGCTCTTTTTTGTTTATCAGCAATTAAATCGAGTTGAGAAACCCAATGATCGCTGCCAAACCACTTAGTGCCAAATCTTTCAAGGCTTACATGGTTTTGGACAGAAAGCAAAACTTGTTTTATCATTGTTTCCCAATGCTTGAATAAACAGCCTGGGGTAAAACATTACATTGTAACCACATTATGAATGTCAATAGCCAATGAATGAGGTCACAAATCATTTATCACTGAACCGGTGCCTCCTATAGGCATAACATTATACAGTGAGATCATGAAGAGAAATATGGTACGAATTAAAGGTTCCAAAATAAACAGGACTCACAATAAGTCAGTGAATCGTGGCATGCAGCAGTTTCCCAACTAAACTGCTACCTGTAAATCAATGGCTTCTGTTATCTCTATTACAGAGCTTTGAAACATTGAACGAGGCTACAAATTGTTCAGGAAAGTGTGAGAATGATTGAACATGGAGTGCAGTGGTGCAATAACAGTTTTCGTTGCCCTGTCTGACATGTGATAGAGTTACAAAGGAAAATGTATTTGCAACAGGTGCTTCTAATATGGAGCAGGCATGAGGGACTCTCTCTCTCCCTCTCTCTCTCTCTCTCTAACCTCCATGAACCTGCCAGGGAAATCCAATTCCTGCTGACAGGCAAACACAACTTTTACTCAGAGCAAAAGGCAGAAAAAGAGGACAGGTGTGT
>JBAJNP010006403.1:0-24362 GCA_036877545.1 Yasuhikotakia modesta | reverse complement strand
CTGATCTCTTACTGAATCATCTACAGTAGACTGTACTTGTGTTGCTAATGTGGAGATTTTGATTATAGAACAGAAAGATATCCGCTGGTGTTTCATACTGTGCTGTTGTCATTAGTATGTTAATGAACATGTTAAATTCACATCCAATGGACTGCTTGGCAAATATTTGTGTGCTGACGGCTTTGGCCCTCACTTCCTGTGTTGTGCTTCGGGTGTATTATGTGTATCTGAACAGAGATGGCATGTGTCATGTAATATTGTAATACTTCATATTCTTTCAGTGTTTAGACAATATTGGTGAAATGAAAGTAAACCAGGGCACAATATTTATTTTTAACAACTTCAAACTAGGTTTAAAATTTTTCCCATTTGTTTAAATTTCTTTTGTCCTGTTTTGTGTAAGAATTTCTTCCAGCCTCATAATTAAACTCAGATCTAGGCTGATGAGGTTCCCCTGATGTTTGAGTTCCTCAGAGATCTGAAGTTAAACTGCTGAATATGGGACAGAGTTTATATCACATACATGCCACCTACATTTCACATACATATCACATACCTATTACATGTCCTGTGTGGAGTTTCTTTGTGTTGATAATTGTACAGTAAGCTTTACACAACTAACAAGTGTATATGAAGAACAGTCTGATGTCTTCAGTAATGTGAGATTTGCTCACAGGATCAAAGATAATTATAAAACTGGGACAGTGAAGAAACAGCCCTAATTTTGAATTTGATGCTCATCTGAAGAACTTTATCAACATCACAGCTTTCAGAGAAAATCTCTTTACCTGTAACTGGTTGATGAGAGGTATATTAAACCTATTTTTGAGACAGGGTCAGGAGTGAAAGCCCAAATGGTGGTAACAACAATTTAACCTCATTATCTGACACCACAAACTGTGACATTTCTGTGAATCTAGCAGTGTCGTGTAGTTAAAGATCAGTTTGCTCTCAGAGCAATAGCGCACTAGCTTTGATAGCATAAGATCCTGCCTCAGAAGTCACACCTCACGCCTATGATTCTGTGTCTTCCACAGATAAGCATACAAACATATTTAAACCATTTAGTGATGCTATTAGAATGTGAAGGGACTGTTTCTGGGCAAAATGGCTTCCTGCTGGTAAAGGAATCTGGGGGTTACAGAGTTTTGTGCTGAGGAAGGGGCCATAAACAGTCTTCAGTGAGCCTTTAACCTCAGCTGCTGCAGGGGTCTGTGCCTGCGATGAGAGGAATGGAGTCACTGTGGATCAAAGCCTCAGCTAATCTCACGAGAAAAACAGCAGTTTCTTCCCCTGATAAAGTACACCTGATAAAACACTCTTAAAACGCTGCATAAATCCAGATTGTACATTCACTCTACACACACTACTCACACAAAGTCACTGACTTTACAAGGTGCCCTTTGGTGTGTTTGTGTGTAACTGGTGCTGTGATTTTAAACAGCAGAGACACTGTCACATTCACTAAATGGAAGAAACAGATATCTGCTGGTTGTGAAGTCAACAAACCCTTACACTGCTGGCAGAGGTACTGATACAGTACCATGATTTTAAACTGTTAAATCCTGGTACTGTATATATGCTACACTGATTTATTATGTTATGTTCATATATCATTAAACTCATGCTACATATATATATATATATATATATATATATATGTGTGTGCTTATGTTGCAATTATATATATGTAAAAACAAGCAAAGAACTTTATGTAACAAATATTGATGTACTTTAAGTCACACTGCACACAAGAGCAAAGAAGAATTTTTCAGTATGAAATGTTTTAAAAGCTTCATGAAAGTGAAGAACAGTAAACTGAATGAATGGTTTCATGTGTGCAGACTCTGAGGCAGGGTTTTCACTGAACACACTGAACTCTGACCCACAGCTGCTCTCAGACTCATCTGCCAGCAACACTCTCAGCTCTTCATGTAGAGTTTAAAGCTGCTTGTGTTTGGCTCATAATTGTAATATTTCTCTGGCATTTGTTTTTTAGATTCGACGGAGAAGACCCACACCTGCCACATTGTTTAGAGTAACAGACCCTGATGATGAGAACTCCAGCCATCAGGTACCACAGCACCACCACTGATGTGGAGGTGAAACTGCAATCATCAGTTTTCTGCACACGTCTATACAATAAACACACACAAGAGCATTAAACTTTGTTACAGTGCATATTATATTTGTGAAATTGAATATGTGTGAGTGTAAAATTTCTGGAATGTTAATTCATATTTCCAAAATTATGTAAATGAAGTTATGAAAATATAATAATATGAATATTGTTATATGTTAGTGTGTGAATGTGAGTTAAAACTGTGATTTATTTGCATGTAAACTGTCTTCAGTGGGTTGTAGGGGAAAACGGTGTCCTTAAACCAAAACGAATCACCACAAATATCTACCAGCCGCCGTCATTAAAAGGTCAGTCTGTGGTTTTCATTCATCTCCTGTGATTTTAGGCTGTTTGGATATTTTGTTTTAGAGATTTAACTGCACTGTGTCACCTCAGTGTTAAAACTCTCTGAAGTTTTTCATATAACAGACTGTTTTTCTTAAATCCACGGTAAACCAGACAAATCTGAGCAAAACCTCCACTTGGGCTTCTTCTCAAACCTCAAAACAAATTACAGTGAATTAAGTTTTTAATTGCAAAAATGTGTAAAGTTTGTTGTTTGGGTTAGAGTGTGACTTTGTGTTGGGTGATATTGTTTACAACTAGCTTCACATAAAAACAATAGAAGTCTATGTCCCTGTTTAGATTTGTGTAAGATTAGAGATGGTGACAACTGTGATGGGTTTGAGTCTGTGCCGCTCTGGATTATCCTGGATTACAGCAGATAGCATACAGCTGCAAACACACACACACTTCAGAGGATAGCCATTATTGGATGACACCATCGCTTGTCTGGACCACAGTTTAAAATATCTCAACTAAAGTCATGCTTTGTGTCTCTGGTGTGTTCTGTCTGTGTCTGTTTGCAGACAGACAGGTGTCTACATGTCTATGCTTATAACTGCAGTCTTAGAACTGCAACACAAGCCCATACCAGTGGACACAGTGCACAGAAAATAAACCCCAGCCTTCTTCTCCTGTCTGTGTGTGTTACTGTGTTGTTGTTGGATGTCTTATCCTCCTATACTCTGGTGGTTTGTGTGTTTTCCTCTGTGTTTGTGTGTGTGCTCGTGTGTTTATAGCCGTCCGGGAGATGGCTGAAGCTCACATGCTGAAATTAGGTGTGTATCCTCATGTAGAAGAGGAAGGGGAGGAGCCTAATCATAATGAGGGGGAGGAGCTTAATTCATCCTGCACACCTGGTAATTTTAACAGAGAGAAATCCTTCACACACATGATCTGTGTTTCTGTATAAAGTTATAGAGTTGACAAATTTTAGTGTTCCAAAACAATTAAATTGTAACAATAACATATTTAAAACTGTACAATATTAATACCTACAAGCTGAGTGTGTTTAGATGGACTACTGTGGCTATTGGGGGTTAAAGACACGTTTGGGCATGAAAAACAAAGTTATTTTTCAACATTCCACAAATGTGTTTTCAGTTCAGAAACACTCTGTAACTGTCACAAAGGACAAGAGTTTCTGCCAGGGGCAAATTTCCAAAAGCAACAAAAATGCCCCAGACTTTTGAAATGGGGAATTGAATGTTTTTGCCTTTTATAATATTGTTTAATGTACGGTCTGTTGTTAAGAAAAAGATTGAAGTTGATTTTATTTCAATAAACTGATTAGTTTTGATGATTAGTTTTGTCCTTATAATGTAAAACATGCCCCTAAAACATTGCTATATATATATATGCTTGTGTTTCTGTCTTTATTAGGTTCAGCAGAGCTAACACACATGCCAGAGAACGCAACAGGATTCAGAGCAGCCCCTGAGGAAGAGGAGAGCGAGGAAGAAGATGTGGGAGATAAAGAGAGCACACATGTGCACTGAGAACACAAGATGATGGAATACTTTGTTTTCCATTATGCAGAATTTTTTTTTTAAGAGCAAAATTATTGGTGTTTATATTATTTGCTGTTTATGTTCATTCACAGAGAGAACTTCTGAAAATTCTATGACTGGCCAAGAGAAGGAGTTGAGAGAAGTTTGTTCGAGAGTTTGTTTGAGTTAAACCTTGTATCATCTCATAGTAGATATGGATGTGGACGTGTTGTGCAGTCGGTTTGTGTTCTGTAGCCATATACTGCCATCTGGTGCACAGAGAATAACAGTCTCTTGCATTCTGATATAGATCATTAAAGACAAGAGGTGCAGCTCGTGTACATCAGCAGTCAAACGCAAGTAACGTCATTTAGTTTAAACTGTGTTTTTAATCATCATCAATAACAATGATTTACTGAGATTAACTAAACACTAAAATAAGATTTACAATGACAACAACGTATTGCTTTTTAAAAACTGCACTGCTTTCACATTTAGATATATATATATGTATGTATATGTATGCACATATAACCCTTTGAGATCCATGCTAATACATGTAATTTAGACTGGAAGGCAACATAAGAATAATGTTCATAAGAATAATGAAATGTTTTAATGTTTTAATAATGACTGTATAAGAATGAACACATTTGCACTGAAATAAAGTGTCTTCGTTGTTCTTTAATATGTGTTATAAGTGTGTCTGGAAATGCACGAGCAGCTGCACATGAAGTGAAACCAAACGTGACATTAACGCTGTATGTAAATGTACAGTTTTAAATGGCTTTAAATGAAGGCATCACAATGGAGTAATTATGAGACTCATTTACTGCATTTCCTCTATATACACAATTAATATTCATAATCGTAATAGACGTAATAGACGGAGTCACGTGACGTAGTTGTGACCGCGCGCGAGCGGCTGGCGGAAGTGACGCAAACGCGTGTGCTGGAGGTGACTGTGGAGGAGTTTTAGGTTTTAAGTTCTGTCTCTCAGAATAATGAGTTTTTGGACCAGTCTTAACAATGTCCTTCACTGTAACTTAAAGTCATCTGTTCTGATATCTGTATCAGAATCAAACACTTTGTAACTTCCTCTTTTCAGGGAGGTACCGCAGGCCCACCCAACCCAATACACTACAGAACTGTGCAGAACCCTGTCATTTAACCCAGTCTCACAAAACACAGTAATGCTGTCGCTCATTAAAAAGGGCTGATTCTGTTTCTGCTGAAAAATAAAGAGTTTGAAATCTTTTATTTTATTGGGCACAGTTTTCCAGAACAAACAGACAGGTGTAGTATCAATAAAATAAACAATTTAATGAGCTTTTAAAGAGTAAACAGTATTTAATACTGTAGTTTCCCTCCCTCACTGCATCATAAGGATGTTTGTATTGTGAATTTAAAGCCTTTGGCAAAGTTTCATGTGACAGAAAACAGCCATCGCTCCTCTCACATGAGTCTCTTATCAAACGCTTCAGTTTATCTCACACACAAACATCTCTGGATCTTTCATTAGGTGAGAGAAAGAATCAGGGAAGCTCTTGAAGTGGTTCTGTCCGCTGTCAGCACCCATCATTGGGTTCATAAGGGCCACAGACATAAATCAACTGTTCATTTGTTTGTCTGTGGATCATTTCCACTGAATCTGGTTTGAAACAGTGAATAAATCAGAAGTGAAATGTGACTGTAAATGTAATCATGAGTGAATGTTGTTCACACAGTGTACAAACTCATCTGTGTTTTGGGGCTGTAGAACTTAAGATGCTTAATTTAGAGCCTGTTAAAGCCTGAGGTTAAACTGAACTAACTCATGACTAAACTGTGACGCTCTTTAGTCCAGAGGGGGACAGAAATGTTTTAGTCGCTGTCTGTGGAAACTGCGTCTCAACTGGAACTTACAGACTGACTTTTTCATTGTCTGTGGTAAGTTACAGACTAACACATTTAACTATTTCTCCCTGATATTAACTAATGCTGCTCAATTGAACATCATCTGAACATTTAAGTAGATGCAAGAACACAAAACACACTTGTGTCTGTTTCTCTTTAGGATGTCACAGGTTGTTCGTGGATTGAAGGATGTGTTGAGATCTTCCACCTCTGTTCCATCATCTGTGCACTTGAATTCTTGCTCATAACTGAGTTGTGGTGATGGGTGCAGCCTTCAAAAAGTTCTGTGTGCGGTTCTGCTGCTGCTGCTGCTGTGAGGATGATGATGAGGAAGAAAAGAGACCTTTAATAAGGTAATTAGACTGTTGCTGATTTTTTTTTACATTGTGATCTTTGGTATCAATCAATTAAGATCAATTAAGATTTTATTTTCTTTGTTGGAAATTTGTTTTTTTTTACACATATTTACTGTGATTCAAACTGTATTATTATGTTAATACTTTCTCCCATAACAAACATTTTAACCTTCTATTAAAATAACATATGTCTCAGTTCAGATATTAGAGGAAATATTAATTTAATAGTTTTTAAACATCTCACATTCCACATTAAATTCGGTTCCAGATATGTTCATTTCAGCTGCCGATGTGTGTGTATGTGTGTGTATGTGTGTGTATGTGTGTGTGTGTGTGTGTGTGTCAGTCATGATACATTAGAATATTTTGACCGTGAGGCTAAAAAGAGGCGGGACCAGGAGACTAACCTGTGGAACGAGCCGGGTGACCCCTCCCACTCTGAGAGAGATGATGACCGGGTTTTGTATAACCTGCTGCAGTGCAGAGCCAAAACCCGCAGAGGTTCACAGGTACGTCTGAACACAGGCGTCACCTCATCACTGATGTGTGATCAGCACAGTCATGTAAATGTAAATGTAATGTCATACAGGAATGACGTTGTTCTCTGTTCATTTTGTCAAACGTTTTGTTGAATCGTGTCTTCAGGGCTACCGGCGTCTGAGCATCGATATTGAGGCCATGAGAGAGGTCAGGAGAGAAGTGAGGGACAAATGGAAGATAATCCTGGAGAATCTTGGTAAGATGTGATAAAAAACATTAACTATTATGGAAAATAATGGGAAAATTGGATGGCAGTGAGACATGTGTGATTGTGTCAGGATTCATGGCTGAAGCGGAATCTCTGCTGACTGTATCAGCCAGCGCTTCATACGACCGCATGAGAAACGCAGCGACTGCTCGCACCCTCTTGCAGACCCTCCACACTGAGACATCCATCTTCAACAGCAAAGAGCCTCCGCCGGAGAGATACCTCTTCATACTGGTCAGCCTGCTAACAACACAAACATTATATAATCTTAATAATGCTAGCTCTGCTCTCACTGCTCTGTTTCTCTCAGGATCGACTCATTTATCTCGACGCCGCTGAGGATTTCGTGGCCAAAGCCCGGCGCTTCTATCCTCCTAAAGATGACGATGATGATGACGAGGAAGAGGAGAGCAGTGCAATAAATCTTCCCTTTCTGCTGTCCCGTATGAATCAGAACATCTCAGGAGGGGAGGATGAGGAAGATGAAAACTCTGGAGCAGAGAACTGACTCTGGCTGGATTGGGTTTATGTCTTGTGTAAACCAGAGGGTTTCTGTAGGTCTGGTATAGATGGTAGCAGGTGTCAGGGGTGAATTATGAGCATTTATTAGAGAAATTCTTTATAAGGACGTAATGCAAGTATCTGTAGTTCTCATCTTGTACAACAATAATCAAAATATATGAGTGGGAGATGACTGTAGAGATTTGTTGATGTAGATGGTGAAGTGAAACAGTGGATCTAAATAAAAGCTGCGTGTTCTCTGTGTCTGTGAAATATTTCTTCAGCTGGATGTGGATTGTATTTTGTAAATGTTTTAAAGCCAAACATCAAATCAATCTTTGAACATCTGTACGTTTTATCCTGACTGACTGATAAACTTTGGCCGTTTTACTAGTTCATCTAAAACTCACACATGCAAAACAATAATCAAGTTACAAAAGACATTATTAAAAGACACAGAAACCTTTATTACATTTCGGTCCCAAAAAACATCAACAGCATTATGTAAACAATTAAGAAAATAAAAAACAGCTCAAATCTCCACAACCCTCAGATATAACAGTCAGTATGAGGGTGTGATTTTAAGCCGAGACCAGATTTCATGTGCAATCAGGAATGTAGACGTGGTGTGTGATGCTCTGAAGTACATCTTACCCAGATCACTGCTGCACCTGTCAACATGACCAAAAACAAATGACATCACTATTACAGATGGGAGTAAATGTATTACTGTAGCAAACAATTAAATGTATTATTCTTGTCTTTTATTCTCCTGGTGAACCTGTTGTGAACGTGCATCTGGTCCTCTGCTGGCCAAACGACTGAGAATGTTCCTTTCAGACATCTGCAGCCTCACAGCCACAGGCGGTATCCTGGCGATGGTTGCCGGGAGACGGGTGACATCCGCTTTCATGTCGCTTAGCAACTCCTCCAGCTGTTTCAGCACTGCCGAACATAAACACAGCACACGGTGAGTTCCCTGTGGCTCAGTGACTGGAGGAAGAGCTGAAAGAAGGGATGTTTCACCTTTGTGCAGGACGGCGTTGGCGGGTTTGTTTCCTGACATGGATTCTTTGCTCAGGTGCTGGTGAGACTCAGCCAGACACTCCATCTCACTGAAGCGGGTGTTGAGAGCCATGGAGGGGTGTGAGGAGTCTTCAGTCATGTTCAGATATGCAGCTCTGCGCAGCTGCTCCTCAATGACCAGCGCCTGCTCCAGCAGCTGCGCAGACAGAGGCAGTTTTCATCAGCGTGCGTTTCATTCGTTTAACGTGCACAAGCATGTAAGAAAAACACACCTTAAATCTCCTGGCCAGAAACTTGCTCTTGATCTCCAGGAAGTTCCCTCTGTTAATCTCGCCCTTGAAGGGTTCGTTCAGAATGGCCAGCCGGACGTCGCTCTGCAGGTCCTGCCAGCGAGCGTATCCGTGTCTGAAACAAGTTAAGCTACATTCTGCTAACACGTCTGCAGCACAGATCTCACAGCTAGACGCGCAGCAGCGTCTGTTAAGGATACTGTAAGATTCCTGCCAGAAGCCAGTAGTCATGGCGACGATGCCAGATCTCATTGGTCTTCTTGGTTACCGTGGCAGCACGCTCCTCATTTTGCCACAAAGAGTGCAATTCTGCAAGAAACATCATATTGTACAAATTCACCAAATATATAGAAGCAAAAGGGCCGACTGATAACTTTTTCGGAAAAATGACAACAAACAAACTTAAATGAGTCATTTACAGATCAGATGTACACGACTCCTGAAATCTCACCTGTAAATCCTCCATCAGCGATGTTGAACATGAAGCGAGTCTTGGCTTTCTTTCTCTCTTCACCTGCAGTCACGTTTTTAGCGCTCTCTCCGTTCTGCAGTTTCACCTCCTCAGTCTTCCCCAATTCCTTCTCATTTTTCTGCCCTGCAGTGAGAAACACGTGAGTGACGTGTGAGGAGATCAAACTCATGTCAGTGTAAGGTGGAACAGACCTTTCTTCTCATCTGTAACGGGGCTTGTGTCCATCTTCTCAGCTTCATCATCCTTCTTCTCTCCTGAAATTATGACTTATAAAGTTGCTGTCTGATGTTGCAGTGAATAACGTTGTTCCACATTAGGCATTACTGACACATTATAGACCGTTTTAACCAAGTTTGCCCAACACCTAAACCAACAGTTGTGTTCCGGACTCACGCCACAGGATGAGAGAACAAACCAGTCACACATAAAATGTTTTCTGTGAAAGAACCTGAGAGATGTTTACCTTTGCTGTCTGACGGTTCTGCTTCAGAAACTTTAGTTTTAAGGTCTTCTGACTTCTCTGGATCTCCAGAATTCTCATCTTTCTTCTCGACTGATTCATCCAGCTTGCTGTCCACCTTATCTGAAGCTGATTCACTGACCTTCTCCTCCTTTGTGTTTTTCTCTTCAGGAGCAGAAGAATCTTCCTCCTCGTCATCGTCAGGGATGGCAATGACCTTTTGACAATTACATCATGTTTAAAGAAACAGAATTACTTTAACTACACAGATTATCTGACACACCAACACTCACTTCATTGCTTTTGTTCTCACTGGATTCTCTCTCACTCTCTCCATTTTTGAGATCTTTCTCTTTATCAGTGTCTTTCCCACCATCTTCTACTTTGGAAAGTCCATCTGTAGAGCGGACACAAAGCATGAGCAATCAGACTTAAACATTATTTGTATGGGGTTACAGGGCAGATGTGTGTGTGTGTCTGCGGGGTGAGGTGGCACCTGCGGCGGGTGTGTTTGGCTGTGTATCTGCTGGAGTACCAGTTGAGGATGTTTTGCTGGGTGAGTCCAGCTGGCTGCCAGCGGTGGACATGGTTTTGTTTTCGTTTAACTCCATCAGCCAGGGCATGGACCACTGACCGTTCACATGCTCAAACTCCTGCACCTGAACAGACACAAAGCCAAAAATATCAACTGAATGTATTTTTTATACAGACTTTCTGTCTAGTATTTTAAGCATCGTACCTTCTTTCGAATCAAAGACATCACACCGATACGGGTCAAGACGTGTTGTCGTGACAACCCCTCTCGAGGAACTCCATCAGCGAAGCTTTCGGCTCCATCAGCACCAGGTTCACACAAGTGTCGCATGAAGAGGGAAACATAAGCCCTGTAGGAGACATGAGTTACTCCATCACTGCTAATAGCCTAAAGATATATCACAGATCAGCAAAGCGCTGAATCCAAACCGAAAGCTAAACTTTCCAAGTCTAAAACAATTTTAAAAACACAAAATGAATCTGACACAGAACAGCGTGAAACTCACTTGAACTCTTTCTCAGATTTTCCCCGCAGGTCCCTGACGAGCCACTGCGTGGTGAATGCGTCCTGCGGCGGCATCCCGTAGCGCATCACCGCGTTCAGGAAGGCTTTCCTCTGACGCGAGTTGAAGCCCAACACCTGACCAATCACAATACAGAGTCCCACATTCAGTCGTGTTTAAAGAAAGTCAAGGAACAGCAGGAGTCCGATCCAGTTTAAACAAACACAGAAACACGACAGGTTTTCATTCACCTCTATGTTGCCGCTCACTCTGGCCAGCAGGGGGGGCAACGGCTTGTCTTTATCGTTTCTGAGACCTTTCCTGTTGGGTCGACGTGAATTGGCTGCAAGTGAACGATGATGAAAATTGAGAAAACAAGCTGCAGGCATCTTAAATCTTATTTGTTTTAATGTAATGAAAAATCCTTCCTGTCTCCATCAGAACAGCTGACTCACTTTCCATCTTCAAAAAAAAAAAAAAAGACTTAAAAAACTCTGACTAGCACTCAACTACTACTAACACTTCTATCCTTCTTGCCGTCCTCAATTTGTTGTTTTTTTCAGTTGATCTACTGTTTCTATTGTTCCCTCATTTGTAAGTCACTTTGGATAAAAGTGTCTGCTAAACGTGTAGATGTAAATAAATGTAAATGTAAGCCTCACCTTCTGTTCGCTCATCAAAGTCTTCGTCTCCTTCCTCTGAGGCGACAGAATAATCTGATTGGCCGTCTGATTGATCATCCTGCCAGTCTGGGATGAAACAAAGAAAACTCTGTTAACACTGGAACAGAATGAACGCAAATGAAAACCATTCATTTAAATGTTATTATTGAAATGTCTAATGGTTCAGCGTCTTCACAATATGGTTTAGGTCAGAGGTCTCCACTGAGGTCCACAGAGCTGATCTCCAGCTCTAATGAATCACACCTGATGCAGCTCATTAAGATCTTTGGGCCTAACAGAAACTTTCAGCAGGTGTTGGAGGAGTGTATAAGTTCTTGTGGGGTGTCCCTCACCTCGGTCTTCCTGAGAACCATCGTTGTAGTTGACCTGTTTGCGGATTCTTTTGCCTTTTCCCAGATTCCGAGCCAGATCTTCCTGCTGCTGTTCGTAATGATGTCTGAGCAGCTTCTCCCAGTAATCTGGATCCACACTCTCCTCCTGTTTGATGATCTCTCTCTGAACCTCCTCCTCCTGAGGAGCATCACAAGATCAGAGACATGAACGGATGTTCTCTCATTAAGGCATTAACCCAAAACAAATGACAGACTGCAGCTTTAATCATCACTGTCTAAATAATCCAATGATAAAGACACACGTCTAACAAACAACCAGCTTTACAGTTCATCAGAAACTCTCTGATGGACACTTACAGCTTCTTCTTCATCTTTGACCACATACTGGGCCACTTTAAAGGAGCTGAGGTACTCGTTCATGCTCTGAAGCTCCGTGTCATCTGTGGCGTCCTGGTTTCGATCCAGCAGTCTCTCGATGGCTTTATCATCATAATGAATCACACTGCTGTCTTCCTCTTTGTTCTCTCCTTTACACAGAAACAGAATTCACATCAGCACCATCTTTATGTCTACATTTGTGAAAGTACAATGAGGTTTTGATGTTTCAGACCCACCTTCTCCTTCATCCTTGAAGAGTTCCTCTGTTCCAAACTTCAGGATGTCGTCCAGTTCCTGTTTGGACATTGAACCGGTCTTTGAGCCCAATCCAGGACGCACAACCAGGTGAGTCAACATCATCTTCTTCTTGGCCACCTTGAGGATAAAGAAAGAACCTCACTTAGTCTCCTGAGATGTTAAATTTCTGAAGTTGGGGAAACATTTAAGAAATTACCTGAGTAATTCGCTCTTCAACTGAGGCTTTGGTCACAAAGCGATAGATCATCACCTTCCTGTTTTGACCAATTCTGTGAGCTCTGCTAAAGGCCTGGAGAAAATAAAGTTAATAATTTCCTTTAATAATAACAACAAGCCTCTTATAATCCAGTTTACGGTTTCATCTCACCTGAATGTCGTTATGAGGATTCCAGTCAGAGTCATAGATAATGACGGTGTCTGCGGTGGCCAGATTGATACCGAGACCTCCAGCTCTGGTGGACAGCAGGAAAGCAAACTGAGGAGCACCAGGAGCTAGAACAAATAACATCTATCACAACTGTACATAACAACATACATCATGCGTCACACTCATGCAGGACAGTTCATGAGACTTCCTCTCACCGTTAAAGCGGTCAATGGCTTCCTGTCTCATGCCGCCGGTGATGCCTCCATCGATACGCTCGTATTTGTAGCCCTCATTCTCCAGGAAGTCCTCCAGCAGATCCAACATTTTAGTCATCTATTAAAGAGCAGAAGCATTTTTAAAAATTATTCTTCCACTTCCACTATAATCTAGTTTTTGTGCAAATAATTTTCTGCTACTTTTTATAGAAATGTATTTTTGCTGTGTGTGTGTGAGTTTGTATGTGTGTGTGTGTGTGAGTTCGTCTTCACCTGAGAGAAGATTAGCACTCTGTGTCCACCCTCCTTCAGTTTACACAACATCTTCTGTAGTAACAGCAGCTTGCCGGCAGCTTTGGTCAGAGAACCGCCCTCATACATCCCATTGGGCATCTTGGGAGCTTCCTGTTTCACACAGCCAATCAGAAATCAGTGTGCTGCAACTATGAATATTATTCCACATATTTAGAAATATTAATATAAAATTGACAGCTACAGTTTGTACTGTCATGTATCATGTGTCAGTTATTCAGAGAGTGGTGGCGTCGTACCGCAGCGGCGACAGGAAACAGATACGGGTGATTACAGCATTTCTTCAGGTCCATGACGACATTCAGCAGAGATACTTGATTTCCTCCACCGCGAGTGTTCAGAGCTTCAAAGTTACGGGTCAGGATGAACTTGTAATATTTCCTGCATTCACACATTAAAAATGTTGAGAAACACCATCTCAAAATGAATCAACACATCAGATTCTAGTACATTCTTGTGTCAAAGCGCCCTTAGCCCAAATCTGTTCAGCTATTGTTATACAGCAGAGCAATGCGCTTCAGCTTCAAACCACTATTCCTGTAGCACGGCCTGGTTTCTCATCACTCACTTCTGCATGGGGCTGAGCTCCACTCGGACGATCAGCTCTGTTTTAGAGGGCATGTGTTTGAACACGTCAGCTTTGAGTCTTCTCAGCATGTGAGGTCCCAACATGTCATGAAGCTTCTTGATCTGGTCCTCTTTGGCGATGTCAGCAAACTCTTCCAAGAAACCTTCAAGATTACTGAGGAGAGGAAGTGGGGGCTGTTTAACACATGGCACACAACATCCTGTATCATGTTCAGGTGACATTTTACAGAAACACACCTGAATCTTTCTGGTGTGAGGAAGTTGAGCAGATGGAAAAGTTCCTCCAGGTTGTTTTGGAGTGGAGTTCCGGTCAACAACAGCTTGTGCTGGAGAGGATAGTTATTCAGCACCCTGAAGAACTGTCAACCAATCACAGCACAGTGTTATGAATCACAACCATCACAAACACATGCAATATGATAAACAATATCTGCAATGATTACTGTACGGTTGTAAACACAGGCAGTTTTGGCCATTACTTTTTTTTGAAAGTGAAAAGTGAAAGTGACGTGTTTATCAGTTACGGTTGCCCATAACTCTGCATTTAACCCATCCATCATGAGGGGTGAACACACACTGCAGTCATGAACACACACTGCAGTCATGAACACACACTGCAGTCATGAACACACACACACCTGGAGCAGTGGGTGTGTTTTGGCCATGAAAAAAAAATTAAGCAAACGTCTTTAGAGAAATGTTGTGTTTCTGAGCTTTTGTAAGGTATCAGCATCTCAGCCATTTATCACAGCACCAGCTCTGACCTTTGATTGGTTATTCTTCAGTCTGTGGGCCTCGTCCACTACCAAACATGCCCAATCGATAGAACCCAGAACTGCAGAGTCAATGGTGATCAGCTCATAGGAGGTCAGGAGAACATGGAACTTCACCGATGCTTCTTTCTGCAGGATGATGAGGAGAGAATCATTAATAATCATTCAAGAGTTTTCAACTCCTTCAGAAACGCTGCACGGTCCATCTCACTGACCTTCATCTTTGAGGGTTTCTTTCCGCCACGGATCGCGTTGTTCTCAAAGGAGAACTCGTTTTCTCGGATCACCGCCCTGCTGTCTTTGTCACCCACATATGTGACCACGTACATGTCCGGAGCCCACATCTCAAACTCTCTCTCCCAGTTAATGATGGTGGAGAGGGGGGCACTCACCAGGAACGGACCCTTAGAGTGACCCTGGAGAAAACAACCACACCAAAAACTGTACAAAACATTCCACATGCCTAATGCTGCACAACAAGATTCTGTGGACAAAACCTGACGCACCTCTTTATACAGCGAATTGAGGAAAACGGCAGTCTGTACGGTCTTTCCTAGACCCATCTCGTCTGCCAGGATGGTGTCAGTTCCCTGAGCCCAGGAGAAGCGAAGCCAGTTGAGTCCCTCCAGCTGGTAAGGGTGCAGCGTTCCGCCCGTGATGTCCAAATAATCCGGCTGGCGTTCAAACTTGATGGTTGGCTACAGGGACAGGAATGGATCTGTTAATAGGTGACTGAATAATGTAAGTGACAGAAGATATCCACAGCGTGCAGCACCAAACGTTGAAGGACACTAACATCCACAACAGGATTTTCTGGAGGTCGATCTAGTTTCCGCATCCTGCCTTTGAGTTTTAGCCTCTTTCCTGGTTTCCCGTCATCGCCCATCATCAACTCTCTTTAAAAGAGAAACAGTTAGATCAGTGCTGGTTCACTCGTGTTCTCTTGAAGGCCTATGGACCTGTACACATATGAACCTCTTCACATATGCTGCAATGAATGCGTGTGTGTATGCATGGGGTTGTATGTATACCTGTGATTCCAGTACTGCAGTTTAAAGGGGTCAAAGTCAGGAATGTCCATGTCCTCCGACTCCCAGGTGGACTGATCATACGTTAAGTCTTTCCACTTGATGAGGTAGTGACAGTTATTCTTTTTATCCACACTAGATGAATCACAGGCAAAAGGTCTGGTGAGAATGAAGCCATGAACTGGAGCTCTGGAGTTCAGGCCGACCCTCACCTGTGGTTCAGAATCCGGTGAATCATCATCCACTCCATCTTGATGCCGAAGCGGTAGAACTTCTCCTCCATCAGGGCATAGGTGGGGTCTTTGATCTTCCTCTTATCGCTCTTGTCCTCGTCTCCCTCACCTCCAAAGTCCACAGGCGGAGGTTCGTCCATGTCATTTTTACGCTGGTAGTTTCTGAACATCACCTGACAGTGCATCTCCAGCTGCAGACAGAGAGATGCAGATCTAAACTCATGTTTGTACATTAACACACACACAAAGCTCTATTTGTAAATGTGGTTTAAATATCTCTTATTGCTACCTGCAGTTCAGTAACCCAGGAGCAGTGCCAATACGACATATTCTGCCATTTAACAAAGAACTCCCTCTCTGGGCGACCAGCCAGAGGGGCGGGGTCAGGGGCACCTGCTGGAAGGTCTGAGGGGCGGGGAACAGGGGTTGGGGGTGGAGGATCCGTCCAACGCCAGGTCAGAATCTTTTGGACTTTGCCCTTCATAGCAGGACACTGAGAGAAACCAAACAATGAAAGCATGAGAGAGCAAATGTCTACAGATCTGCAGAACATGTATGTACATCGTGATGTGAAGTGTTTCATGTTTAAACCTCCAAAGCGCAAACACTGTCAGAGAATCTAAATTACATTGTAAAGTGTCAGTATGAACTCTGGACTCACGGTGCAGCGCGGACAGATCCACTCTCCGTTGGGAATCTCCGGCAGTGGAGGGTTCAGGCAGTGGATGTGGTATGATGATGGACAGGTGTCACAGCACAGAAGTTCTCCACCATCTTTACACACTCTGCAGAACTCCATGTGATGGTCGTCCTCCTCTGCCTCATTCTCATCCTCGACGTCTGACACGTCATCACGAGCTTCCCACTGGATGCCCATCTTCTCCTGAGAGACAGGACCAGACGTGATGCAGAAAACAACAGCGAGAGGCGCTAATCATCCTTTATTTACGTCATGAATCACTCACGCAGTGTGGGCAGCTCCAGGTGCCCTCTGGTGCTTTCTCCATATCAGGGTCCAGGCAGACCATGTGATAGGCCCGTGGACAGGTGTCACAGAGAATGATCTCACCGCCCTGCTGACAGACCTCACAGTAGTCCTGATGGTCTGTCTCATAGCCGTCCACATCCTCATCTACAAGAGAGAAACATCCTCACTGAATGTCACCTTTTCTGACTCCCAGTAGTATCATCCAGAGAGCTGTGCTGTAACCCAAAGTTCTATAATAAACCAGTGGATCGCAACCTTTCCTGACTTTCAGACCCCTTGAAGGTTTGCTAAGGCCCACTAGTGGGCACTGCACCCTAGGCTGGGAAACACATGTTATAAATGCTCTGCAAATGACTTGTTAATCCTAACTGATGTTATAGATGTCTGTAACAGTCTTTCTGATGGTGTTCAAACTAGTTCTCTCTCTCTCACACACACACAGTCCTGTCACAGCTGACCTGAAATGGTGCCAGAGGAGAAAGAGATCCTCACCCTTTCTCGTCTTCTTCTTGGGTTTCTTCTTAGAGCTGCTGCGACTGTTTGACCCGTTTGACACGCTGTTCATGCTGCCATCATCAAAATCACTGTCCACATCCACATCATCCTCTTCACTCTGAAAAGCACAAGGTTGAAGGAGATGTTACAGCAGAGGAAACAGAGAGATTCTCATCATAAGATGTTCAGACGCTTCATCTGATGTGAGAGAAGAAATGAAGCAGAGATCATTACGGATGAGCGCTTTCTCTTGCTGCTGAAACCACCCAGCTTGATCTTCAGAGGAGCAACCTTCTTAGTCTTCACCTTCTTCTCTTGAGGTTTGGGGGCGGGCTTGGACTTCTTGCGTGCGTTTGGACCTGAAACACACAGAATTTAGTTGTTAGACCAGAACACCACTGGATAAGAAAATACAAATTGTTCTTATACAAAGTTCCAAAGAATTTTGAAAATACAAGGGCAGAAATGTGAACCCTGTCGACTCACCCTTGCCCTCTTTAGTCTTAGCCTTGCGTACGGGAGCCGCTGGGGTAGACTGATCAGCGTTAGGTTGAGCTGCAGGTGCAGCGGTCACATCTTCTGCCGCTGTGGAGATGTTGACCGTTGCCGCCGCAGCAGACAACAGAGCCGTGTTAGCTGCAGCTGAGCCTCGCAGAGGATTATTAGTGCTGAACTCTCTCCACTTCGCTCCCAAAACCATCATCATCTTAGAGACAGCGATTTTGGGATTTTTAGCAGCGATGAGGGGTCTGCAAGGCAGAAACAAATGAGTAAAAATCTCTCTGCATTGATTAAACAACAGCAACAACATCTTCATGTTATCCACCTGCATCTGCAGGTGGATAATTATCTAATATTTGCAGAATATAATCACACCTGACAAACTGGCTGAAGGCCTTATAATTGGTCAGAGTTCTGTAGTCTTCCTCAGTGAAGATGTGACCGATGTCCTCCATACCCCAGGCATTTAGCAGCTGTGAAGAACTCTTGGGTTCCTTCAAATCACAGCATAGAAACATCAGCATCACATCCTAGTTGCTCCTAGTTACAACCTCTAAAGAACTCTTCTAGTTACAAGCGCTAAAGAAACTGAATGATTATAACTTCACACATGTGTAATATAAACAATACATTTTTAAAAAAGTGAATTTATAACACATGATCTGATTAACAGCCTCACCGAATCATCATCCTCATCTTCATCTTCCTCAGGTTCTCTCCGTTTGGAAGCTGCTGAGGTTCTGTCCACACCAGAACCGTTTCTCCTCTTCTCTTTGGATGTGCCGCCTCTCTTCTTCTTTTTCTTGCCGGGTGTATAATTACTTCCCTCACTGTCCGAGTGCTCATCTTCATCATCCACATCTGGAACATCTGCACGCTCTGGGGAACTGCTCTCCATCTCCTACACCAAACACACAAACTGCCTTACAATCTAGATTTAACAATCTACTCATTTAATTTACTCTTAGAGGCCAAAAATGCTGTAACTTATTTAATCTCAAATGACCAGCCAGTTCATCTAGAATGCATCTCATTTAAAAGCATAACAAATATTTACTGTGCTGAAAAGTAATGCAGTAGATACAGTGAGCAGCTGAAACTCATCACCTCTCTGCGAGAGCGGCGACTCCTGCCTTTGCTGTCACGGCTGCTCTTTTTGGCTTTCTTCTTCTTCTTCACCTTTGGGGCTTCATTCTCTGACACTTCCTCCTCCAGGTCGTCTTCGTCTGTTCAACAAACACACAAATGAAGTAAGAGCTATTACAGGAGCAGTAGTGAGACATTCCAGCAGTCATCTGCGCTGTTCAGTAAAACAACTTCACAACAGAAACTGATGTGTCACTTCAAAATCTACTCATTTGAGACGTGCTGTTTTCTGCAGATTAAATAATACAGAGATGTAGAAGTATTATATGAGACAGTATTACTGGTGTGTTTTCATCAGGTGTATTGCCTCTATAATGTATTTGTCCATAAATTATAAACAAATGTCAGAAGTGTTTAATAAATGCATCAGAGCTGTGAACGGTCACGTGACAGCCTTATATAGTGACGAAACATCTCTGGTCACGTGACACTTCATCAAACTAAATGATCCAAAAAGCTCTTACTTATATTTCTGTCAGTCCATAAATCATATGGACCCATTAACCCAGGATCAAAGGTCTTAATGGACTGAATTTCATTATGCTAAACACTTTACTGGCTCCAGGTACGAGGTGATTTCAGTGATTTAAAGGCATAACATCACGACAGTTTGTGTCGGTCTGGCGTCACGTCCGATTCCTGCACAACTCGGGTGCAAAAGTAAATATTACACAAAATATTACAAACGCATTTTAAGAATTTTATTAGAAAAGCTGGTTCGTGTCGTGACGCGCCTGGCGCGCGAAATCCTCACGCGTCAAACGCGCGCGACTGATACCGATGGGCCGCGATGCCGGTAACACAACAACACAAACACCGGTAATGTTACTGCCTAACGTCTGACTAACGTTTACACTGACCGAGTCTATGGCTATAACAGGTAAACAGAGTTTCTGTCCGTCATTGTAACACGATGGTTTTGTTTTTAAACGCTTCGATTAAATGACATTAAACATCCTGCCGTTGGTCAGTGAAATAAAGGAGTCCGGCGAACTCATGCAATAAAACCAGCAACTAATGTTATATGTTCCTATGTTTCCACAAGCCACGGGTAACGACACGACCGAACTGCACGTGAAGTTCTCAGCGGACCGGTACCGATACAGGTGGATGTTGTTACCCTGCATCGTCGATCGGTGGTCAAACTCATCTCTGTCGTCCTCGCTGCCGGACATGATGATGGTTTCACCCGCTGCAGAAGATCCCGAGAACTTGTGTTGATGTTCCTCTCGATCCCTGAAGCCGGACACAGCGAACAGCGCAGGAACACAAACGGAAGTTCAGAGCACGCCGGTCATATGTCCCTCCTAACGCTGACAAATCTCACAAACACCTTCTTGTTTTTAATGTGCAGGTAAATTACCCTTAAACTTCTGAAAGCACGTGTCTGTATTAACTTATGGGCATTTGATCGGTAAACACGTGGGAAACATAATGTGGTGTAAATAGCAAAGACACTAGCTGAGCAGGGCTAAAGTGAGTCTTTATATGTGCCGGCTGAATCAGTCCCTGCATGTTAAAACTCATCTGTCCGTATCTGGTGATGTTTCTGAAGCATTTGGAGATGAAAACATACGCAGAATTCATGTGATATAATGTTAAAAGTGTACTCACACAACTTGTTCCCCTTTTCAAACACAGATGAAGCTAATACAGTGTAAGATGTCTCCACGTTGAACTGTCTCCTTTCATACACAGTCAAACACACTGTTGTATTATCCACTGTTTTTAATGAGGAAGTATTAAAATCGTGTGGATTGTGTTTTGTGTTTCCTTAGCTGTAGGACACACACAACCTCCAGTTTCTCCTTTTGCCACTTCCACCCTTTGCATAGACACAAAGAGATCAGGGGCCAGACATCCCATAATAATCTCTCTCCCCATATTCACACATATATACAGATATCCGCCCCTCCCCCCTCTGCATCGTTTCTTTGCAACATACAGACCATAATATCCTCCCCACACCAGAGACACCCTCTTTTCCCCATTCCACCGGGCCCTTAGCAACTGTTACCATGGAGACAGCCACCCCTCCCACCCCTGTTAACATCCCATAATAATGAACAGTCACTGACATCTCACAATAACCATAACTCTGAAAAAAGAAGAGGAGGGAGGGGGGAGTCGATTAGCCACTCCTGTACAGTTCCTTATTATCACCCTGTATACAGGCTGTATGTACAGTATACAGACGTATGTACAGTATAGAGGCTGTATGTACAGTATACAGACATATGTACAGTATACAGGCTGTATGTACAGTATACAGACATATGTACAGTATACAGGCTGTATGTACAGTATACAGACGTATGTACAGTATAGAGGCTGTATGTACAGTATACCGACATATGTACAGTATACAGGCTGTATGTACAGTATACAGACGTATATACAGTATAGAGGCTGTATGTACAGTATACAGACATATGTACAGTATACAGGCTGTATGTACAGTATACAGACATATGTACAGTATAGAGGCTGTATGTACAGTATACAGATATATGTACAGTATACAGACGTATATACAGTATACAGGCTGTATGTACAGTAGCCTTCATCAGTAAAACAACATCCATATTCAGACTTAAACTCTTCATAGCAAAGTTGCTGTTTCCAGGCCATTGTTTTAATTCAGGGTACATGTGTACACAGCTGCTCTCCACCACACTTTGCTTTGGGCTCTAAACACAAGACAAGGACTAGCAGATAAAAGCAAAATCTGAGATGTTTTAGGTTCCAGGTCACATTCAAAGCTGTTCCACCTTGGCACTTGGGTTTAAATCTCATGTAATGTATAATTCAGCCACACCAGAGAATAAATGTCTGCGCACATGGTTTTGTGTTGAAACTAAGGCCTATTCTACACATTGTATCATTCTGTAGACTGGCATACAAATACCATTCAAGTGGGACACAATGAAAGTAAGTATTGTGGTTTTCTATCATTATGTTCAGTCTAGGCTAACCCCTATTATCACTGTTGTCAGATCATTTTGATTTTGTTTGTTTACAGATCATAGATTACACCGACCAGCACGCAGCGCCGCCAACATCATCAAACCATCAAAAGCCTTCAAGAGTCCAGAGTCGGCCGCTGTCCACCTTACATGTATGTACAAATGCACATGTAAATGCATGTCGGTTTTGGGGGATGGGGAGCCGCTGGCACCACATACCATAATTACATATCAAAGAAAGATAGAGGTGGTTGTCATGGCAACCCACCGGGGCGCACCCCTCCTCCAAAGCACCAAATATCCAGTCATGTCTCAGCCAAAAGAAAACACAGACCATAATATTCTTCCTGTGCTGCAGTTGTCATGGAGATATGCAAGACAGAGGTGTTCAGTGTTTCTGTGTGTTGGGGGGAGTTCAGATTACTGTGCATGTTAAAATGAATACCATACCACTGCTGTCCTCCCACACACCAAATTTGACTCCATAACTGGGTGACAGAGCCACATATGGATGCCATCAGAGATGTCTCCAGATAAACTCTCCACCCTGTGAGAACCACGGTGACCAACAAATAACAGCACGATTCCAGCTGGATGTGTCTGTCCTGTGTTCTTCACACGTGTGTTGTTGTCAGATCTGTGCAGATCTGGTCTCATTGTTTGGAGTCGTTCACACAGTTATCAGCACAGCTGAGATGGTGAGATCTCTGTCCTGCACGGAACCTCCGCTAAACAAACCAAACAGAAACCTAAACATAAATAATCTCAACAACCCCTCCCCCTCTCTAATGACCCAGACATCCCATAATATGCCTGGCGACTAGCAACCCCCCATTTTTAATGGAAGTCTAAACACAACACTAATTCATGCAGACTGTGTTGAGCAGGTTTAGTGGTTTATGGTGTTGGACGTTTAACTGTGTGTTTGATACACATGTGTGTGTGTGATGTACAGTCCAGTCTTTAAATGAGAAATGAGGCCATTTTCTTCACATGTATGTTGCATACATGTTCTGTTTCTGCATAAATGTTCATTATGGTGCGTCACCGAGTTTTAAGATCATTGTGAAGAACTCTGTATGAAATGATACATTCACTGAATGCAGTTTATGTGTGTCCTAACAATTGTGTTGTTATTTGATGCCATTTTCTTATGCTGTTTGTCCTGTGTGGAGGATCAGATGAGAGAATGCTGGAGGAGTTATATGAGCAGTTTTCTGCACCCGCTTCTCTGTCATAATGAAGAGTATTTATTTCATCTATGAATGATTTAAAATCTGGAAGATATCTTTCTTAAAGGAAGTAAATTCTGCTTTAAAATAAAGAGACATAATGAATGTCACACTGTTTAAAACAATCTGAAGTGTTGACATAATACTGTATGTGCAGTGCATAAATATAATGATTATATAATGATAAGATTTGAAACTTATCTAAGAGATTTACCTTTGTGCATTTGGCAAATGCTTTAATCCAAAGTGACTAACCGTGTCAACTATACATTGATCAGTATGAGAACTAAACCCACTTGTGCTGCTAGAATAATAGTCTAGTGGCTGAATTATGTAAATGTGAGCCGTGACGTGGAATAATGGACAGACGTGCAAACAGTCATGAGACGTGAGTGTGTGGATGTCGCCCTCTGCTGGTTGTGTTTCACTCCTCTGTTCTCACTTATTCATCTGTCGCCTTGACCTGCTCATCCTCTCTCTCTCTCTCTCTCTCTCTCTCTCTCTCAGCATCTTTCTCTGACTCATCTCTTCATCCCCTCCCCCTTCTCTCACCCCCCCACACACCCCCGTTCCTCCTCTCATCTTCCTCTCGTTTTCGTTTCCTCTCTCTCTCCCTCTCTTCCGCAGTTCAACACTTTCGCTCTTGGCTCTTGCAGGGCTTCAGGACGGCAGGTAATATCACATCACACTCTTTATTTTCTGCGTGTTTGATCTTGTCTTCGCGTCATCGGCGGTGATGCTGAAAGCGCGCTCGCATGTTATGGCGTCATTGTAAATATAATGACGCAGGCTGTCCGTGTGTGTGAGGTTATTAACTGTGTTTAAATGAAGACTGTTTGATCAGTGTCAGGTTGAATCTGACGTGATGCGCGGATGCTGCGCGGGGATGGATGTGAATTTGGGTACCAGCAGATGGATCACGTGCGCGTGCGTGTTACTGGATGTGTGCGCGCATCAGCGTGTTTGTGTGCATGGCCTCATTTCTTTTCTTACTCTGTCATCCTCATCGCAGAAAGTGTTTCTCCGTTTCGCCAAAGGATGTTAAATTATTTATTCTTTTTCTTGCCCCGTCACGCCACTTTTGCGCTATATCCACCCCACCCTCTCTCTCTCTCTCTCTCTCTCTC
>JBAJNP010006402.1:0-24721 GCA_036877545.1 Yasuhikotakia modesta | reverse complement strand
TGCCTTCCATTAAAAAAAAAAAAAAAAACTAAACATGTGGTTTATGTTTCAACCCATTGAACAGAAAGATAAATCATCTCTGTATGGGATGAACATTTAAAAGGAAAATGAAAATTACATGTTTCAAATTATTAAAACGACGCAGATCCGAGCAGATACTCATGAACTATTTTGTTCAAGCAATGGCAATAAAGCAGTCTTGTCACTGACTGCATAGGAAAGCACTGAACAATAGATTACCGAAACAATTATGTGGAAAAAAAAAGACTTAACTTGCACTTTCACCAACAGTAAAGAGGTTGTGAAAGGTAAAACCAGTGGTACAATCAAATCGTTCTTTTTTTTTTAGAATAGTTTATTCTGCAAATGTGGGACCCTGGTGGATTTAAGCAAACCATACAGTACATGTTTCTGTAGAACAAATCAAATAATAGCAAAGTAACAGATTTCTGATAGGAAAAACTGCTTAAACCCACCTAAGGTGGTTTGCTGGTTTTAGCTGACCTCCAATTTCTGGGAACTTGCCAGCTAGTTGCGTTAAAAGACTAGTTGCTCAAGCACCTAAACAACAACCTCACACTGGTAGACCAGCTAACAAGCAAAGACCAACTAACCACCTTTAGGATTTAAGAGAAAACATTTATATACAAGAGCAAAGTGCAGCTTGCATGAGAGATGTTGTGCTTCTCTCTAAATGATACATGTTCTCCCTGAGGTCTTATTTCCTTACTTTGACATTAAAAACCAAACTGTGCTGAATTTGCTTATATAATTGACATTTCAAAAAAAAATCCACTTAAAATTTGCCACTTTCTGTGTGTCACCATAATAATTTCTTTTAAAGGAAGGACAAATTTAATCACCAGCAGTTTCATTGTACACATACTTTTGTTAGAGAGATATCGTTCAGTGAGACAACTAGATCACCTTTAGTGATAAGCAGAAGGAATTGTTCTCTAATCTGATATTATTAAAAAAAGCTGTCAATTTAACAGCATGTTTTATGTAGAGGTTTGACTTGTAGAGGAGGTGAATGAAGATGAAGAGTGAATTAGAGAATGTGGGTAGAGCTAGAGCTCATCCCTGGCCTGCTTCATGACAAAACTGTGCAGGCTCTCCAAGTCCCGCCCCCCATTATGCTCCTCTCCCTGCTGCCCTGCCCGGAACATGAGGAGTGTTGGGTATCCACGTACCTACAGAGAGCAATAATCAAATATTTATTGTCAATAATATAGAGTGTGTGCATTAAACAAAACGGGCATAAAACTAAAATAACTGCCAAAGCATAAATGGCTGTCTTGGTACATAGTCTAGGTAAATCATTAATACTTAGTTAATCCCCTGCTGCCTAAAAATAAAAAAGCCTACAGACTCAGAAACACCTTCGGAAAGGAGAAGTGAACACTGAACACTCACCGAGAATCGGTTGCAAAGGGTTCTCTCCACAGTGCAGTCCACTTTAGCAACCTTTACATCAGTCAGACCAGGAAACTCTTTTTTAGACAGATCCTCCCAGGTAGGGGCCATATTCTTACAGTGACCGCACCTTAAACACAACACACATCACATGAGGCCCTGAATGACAGATGAGAAGCTAAACCAGTCAGGGACTGCCAGCTCTCGGAATGAGCAGATAATCTGAAAATGTGTGAAGCAGAATGATGTAAATAATACATTTACAAATCAATTCAGAAATGCAGAGCACACGCCACATCTACAAAATCAGACTCATAAATTCAAAATAATATTCACACATAAGAATACACGTTTTCACAAATATTTATAAAGCTGTTGTTTTTCCTGTGAATATTTGTGAATGTCATTACTGTACATGAATGTATGGATGATTTAATTATTTAAGTTTTTGGTTCAGGATAGTGTTATGATTTGTGTATTGACTCAATAAGCATAATACAATATGCGTTGTATTTTCAAAACATTGAAAATTATGTTCCTTTTAAAAAAACAGGAGTAGGCGTCAGTGTGCATAACTGGCTAACAATGAATTGGAAAAAACATCTAATTTGAGGTATGTAGCGAGGAACAGCACAGGGTTTGACAGGCATCTTACTTCTATCATAGTATTGTGAGTGTAACAATGTCAAATTTACTTGCTTCTTCAAAGTGTCTGCTGGTGTATCAAAATAATCAATGATTCTTTGTATAAGTTGCCCAGCAATACCCAAAACATGTTTTATAACAAAGTATTTCTCACAAAAAATGATTATAACCACTATAATGATCATAACATTTATCCATAATTTCTCTTTTTATATTTAAAAGTTTGAACATTTCAAAAACTTTGATTTGCTAATTTGATTGGCTAAAGCATTCCAGAAGTGCTGATAAGTGACTGACCAACTTTAGACATAAAACCAGCAGAACTTCTACAGACACTTACCATGGGGCATAAAACTTGACAAAGGCAAGACCTTTGGCAACTGTCTCATCAAAGTTGCTTTCAGTCAGAACCAGAACATTTGACTGAGGAAAAAAACATAAGAAATGCACTGTTTTAGGGGCAGTACAGTAGGTTTACACATTTCACACTGTGTTCCATGTTAACTGGGAGTTAACGTGTCAACTAAACAATATTGTGCTGTTTAGTTGACACGTTAACTCCCAGTAGTTTATGCTACGTGTAGTTTATGCTCAATTTTCCCAATTTTACTACCACAATTTAAACATGTACATCTGTGTTAAAGGTTTGCTGTTCAGACTCACACACCTGTTGTTTGTCAGTCTCATCTGTGGCTGGGATTTCATGAGGGTGGTCCTCTTCGGCTGCAGGTACATCTTCAGGGGCTGCAGTCTTTACATGATTATCCACAAACTCTTTAAACGAGTCCAGATCACGCTTTCCTCTGTACTGATCTATCTGTGAATAATGTGTACCGCACTTAGCTCAACACTTCTGCCATAAAAACTAAGATTTGCAACAACAATGAAAACCTATATATCATTACATAATGGAAATATGTTCTTACCTTTTCTCCATTAGTGAAGAACAAAAGTGTTGGGTATCCGCGCACCTGATTATCTGAACATACTTCATAGTGCTGTGTGCAGTCCACCTTTATCAAACAACCAATTATAAAACAGAAAATTAGTTAACACTACTTTATACTTTCACTATAACATACTTATAGAGGAAAAGCATAACCTAGGACCAAAGTAAACAAGAAATGACTGCCTGACTGAAAAATGTATCTGAGAAACAAAATATTTGATTTTAACACCCAAACAAACACAAGCCTTTCTTCTTAGGGAACAACTAAAAGCTGGCACACATACCCCCTATGTTATACCTCACCTTACTGATTTTGATGCTGTCCGAGTGCTCAAAGCTGGTGGCAAGCTGTTCCCATGTAGAAGCCATAGCTTTACAGTGACCACACCAGGGCGCATAAAACTTCACAAAGTGAGAACCTGTACAGGGTAATAACATATTTAACTAGATGTATATTATAATGCTAGCACATCTTGCTTCACAAGCACCACTAATAAAAACCTCTTCATTATTTAAAAATTGAACGGTTCAATTAAAAACACTGTTCTACTGTACGATGAACCATAACAAAAAAAGTAAAGTATGACATTATTTCTGTCATTATTTTCTTATTTCTTTGATATAGCAAGTTATTCTATGATCACACATCATTTCTTACCATCATGTTTGTAATAGTTATTTGCCTGAAAGAGTTAATCTTAAACTGAGGTATTGTTCTCAGCTCCAGTACTGGCTGGGATTATTGTTTCAGATTAAAACTGACTAGTGATATTGCCAATGTTTTTAAACAAAGTTGACTAGCTCATTTACACTCTTCTTTCCCATTCGGTTTCAAAGCCAAAATTCCCACATCAGAGTTATGGATTTGGATTCAAGAAAAACAATAAATTACACCTTAGAATAACATCTCATTAACAGTTGCTGTCTGCTGTTTGCATGGTATGCAAGAGCCATGCAGCTGACACAGATAACAGAGACAAAAACATAGAAGCAAAAGACATCATGTTATGCATCATGCTTCCAACATCCTGCTTTTGACTTCTTAAAGAAGCTTTTCAGAAACAGTACTGCAATATTTCCTGCCTCTCCTCCAAACAGGAATCAGGTCAATATTTCAGACAAGTCTGCACTTTGTGGTACAAGCACCAAATTTGACATGAATGAAGCTTTACGACTTTAGGACACCTGAAAAAAAATCAAGATAGCAGACATTTTTCACTATGGCGACCACATACACACTCAAAATGAGATTTTAGCATTCGCATTCAACCATTCACCAACAACATTAACTATTAACAATTCAAATATATAGATTTCAACATAAGTCAATCCAATATAATAAGACTTTATTTTATTAAGACTAATATATTTTTTTTATTACAGAATTATACCAATAAAGTACAACTTTTGTTTTATTTACTGAAATCTGTTAATATGATGAACAGATGTCTTTATCTGCTCACAAATTATTATTAAGTGACATCAACCAGAGCGCACTGGTGACATCATTGCTGTAAAACTCAGCATGGGGTGTAGTGTCGGCTATGTAGTGTTTCTAACTGTAGTATTACAGTATAGTGTCCCAAAAGCTAATTAGCTCTGTAGATATTTAATAATAAATAGTTTAGTATTAGTTTTACTAACCTTAGTTGTAGTATAGTTAGATAAGTGCACTTGACAGGATGTGCCAACATGGGAGAGCCCAGCCAAGGATAACGGGGCTTTAGTTACCCGGATGGTGTACAGATCGCAAAAAAAAGGCTTAAATGCCACTGAATGAACAATCAAGCTAGGTATACTAGCTGAGCTTGCACTGCTTGAAACTAGTTGAATCCCACACACAAATGTGCTAATTAAACTAGTAATGGTTGTTGAAGATGGCAGACAATAACAATCCTCTGGGCTTTTCATCACATACTGACTGAAGCAAATATTGTCTCTGTCAGACTAATTAAAAGGAGAAACTAAAAGCTCCTCCTACACATTATAAATGCAACGCAGAAAGTGATGGGTATACTATGACTGCAAAACATGTACCACTGTTTAGGACATTAACCAGATGCCAATAAGAATGAACTTGTCCAGGTTAGATGATGGGTGTGGCATTGAAGAAACACTAAGAACACTGTTTAGTAACAGCAAACTAAAACAGCAAAGAAACAAGAAGCTGATAAACAATGACATTAGTGAAGCAAAATCAAAAGTCAGAAAAAACATTGCTTCTTGTGTAACAAGGTTGACACTGTCTCTGTATTGAGACAAGCTATAACAATGCAGTTGAATACTAGATTGAATGAATGTGCACACAGTCCTAATGATGGCAAACTTCTAAAGTAGTAGGGATGTTGTAGCACAAGAGCTGCAGCATCACTTCTCTTGTCTGACATCTCTGCATCACAGGGTAAAGGTTCATTTGCCTACAGCTAAAAATAAAGAAGAAACTGAGCTAGAAATACTAACATTAATTTTTTTAGAGCTTTTAACTTGAGTGAGACCAGAAATAAGTTGTTTTTTGACTGGCTGAACTTGTGTACAAGCAAAGACTGCAGCAATTTGGGATTTAAGACCGGATGCACATGCTACTAGGCCTAAGGAAGGACTAACGGCTGAATTGCCTGATTTAGAAGCACACAAATCAGGAAGAGATGATCTTTTGGCATTCAGAAAAGATATTGGATCAGTTTTATCAAAAGCTTTGAGCTATTCTGATGCCTTTTTTACTTGCAGCGAAAAGCGACACACAGCCAGTCATACGTTTTTTTGATGGTGCATTTTATAAAAATTCACTCACTGACTCATTGTGCCTTCATTTTTTCTGCATGGTTGAACATGGTGCTGATACTAAGGCTGTCAAACCGATATCAAATATCAAGCAATATATTTTAATAATATTTGAATATCTACAAGCCACGCAGGACTTGGATGAGCAAGTAAAAATGAGAAGTAAACTGTTTTTTGCAAAGTCAGCAAACTAACTTATCTTTAATGCTTACTTTTCCATCTACGGTGTAAATCCTAAAGTAATTGTCCCCTTAGGCTGGCAGTTCTGTGTTTTTGAAACTATTGGCTTATTTGCTTGATTTGGGATACGCTACAATACATTTAGAGCGGCCGCTACTGGATGAGATGGCAAACAATAAAATAAAAAAAAACAAATTATCTAATCATAGACCATTTAATCACAGTAAAATATGCGCTACACACGGCACTTTAAAAACTGAATAGTTCAATTGTAAGTCAAATATGGATATTTTAGGTCATACTCAAATACATATTTGAAGAGTAAAAAGTGACAGTCTTAGATTAAATTAAACTGCAGTTGAGTGTTTGTATTTGTTGAGTGTTGTGACATTTGTATTTGTCAAGTTCAAACTAATTAGTTTTAAGACCATATACATGATGGATAGTCAATCCACTGTTAGGGCAAAAAAAATGTACATTTTTAAATAATAACAAGGTTGGCCATCTCGGAATATGGCCAATATCTTGTTTTTTCAGGTGGTTAACATGACTTTCTGAAAAAGGGGTCCAAAGCTACATTATTGCCAAATTTGATGCTTATTGCATAATTGTTTCACTAACATACTGAAAGTCTTGAAAACACACACAAAACACTGAGAACTGCCGCTGCACCCAGGTTATTGTATAATATTACATGTGCATTTATCTGTACAAAAATCAAGTGAACTTAAGTTACATGTTAACCAGAACCTCCCGTTGTGAATTTGTTCTTCTCATAACAAATTATAAAAATGGGAAGCTTCTGAAGCCATATTCTTTCTTGACTGTACACTATACAATCTCACATCACTTACCAATCAATGCCTTGGGGTATCTCCCAAAATGTCACCATAACCAACAAGGACAAAAATTATTTTCAGATTAATCATCATTGTCATGACCATCCTACTTTTAAGATTTAGTTTAGAAATGGGACAGGTGATTTACAGCAGTGTTCCTTTTGTCTGCTTTAGGTACATCTATCCCTCTTAATTTTCTATTAAACAACTTTTACTGTTGCCTTTCACATATTTATGTAAAATTCTACTTTTATTATGAACCATCAGTCTTTTAAAGCTGCATTGCCCATCTGGTGAACATTTTTTTTCACAGCTTTTATTGGGGTGAAAAGTGTGTTTTGTCACAGCTTATATTGCGGTTATTGTGTCAAATTATCCCTTTACAGCTGTACATAAAAGCCAATCCCCATATTAAGTGTTGCACTTTTCCAGTGATACCACTGAATCATCTCGGTTGCAATGGCTGGTACCTTTAGATATGTGTGATTTGAAGTTTGATGCAGTGAGTTCATACAAGCCCTGTTTGGGTTCAGGGACTTGGGGGGGCTCAGGTTCACTCTGGGGCGCCTGGAGAGGGTGAGAAAAACAAAACAAAAAAACGTCTTTTTGGACTGCTGCATTACATAACTACATATCAACTAACTAGGTTTAAAAGGCCAAAGCAGAATATTAATTTTGAGTCATGATATGAATTATTAACCTCAGGTTCCTCCTGCAGGGTCTTCAGCATCCAGCTCTCCAGTGACTGCAGGTCTCTGGGGCCCTGGTATTTCACAGCCTCCTGCTCAGGTTTAAACAGCTTCAGACTGTAATACAGACATAGATCATTTCAAAAGTTTACACCTTAAGGTAACACTATCATACATTTTGTGTTGTGGGGCGCAGTAAATAAAGAAACGGCAATGCTTACGTGGGATACCCACGGATCCCATGTTCGTTGGAGCAAAACTTTGTGTCTTTTGTACAATCAACTTTTACAACATACGCTGGAGGTGATTCCATACTGTTGTATTTATCAGCCAACTCATTCCAAGTACTCTGAAGCCTTTGACAGTGACCACACCTGCACACACCAAGCACATTGATATACATGCAAGAAAGCAAGAAAAAAAATTGCCAATAATTCAATTGTCAACAGTGTTTTAAAGAGTACTTCCACCATTAAACACGTAACTATAAAGTAAAAAAAAACCAAAGACATTAATGTATTAACACAACACAATGTGTGTGTATGTGTGTGTGTGTATAACACAGTGTTAGCCATGGTATTCCCACAGGATCTAAAGAGGAAGTGCAGTAAAGGTTTGAATCATGGCTGTTCACGCTCTGCCACGTACACTGAAACTTCACGTGCAGAAATAAAGGCTCTACCAAAGTTCATTGTACGATCACTACCCTCGCCGCTTGACATCACCCGCCGTACTTATAAGTAGCTTATCACAAAACTGATTTTAACAGAGTGTGTTGTGTGTAAAGTCACTTTAAACAACATGGCAACTCATTTGTAAAATAGCAGACATTGATTTTACACATGATGATTTGATTAAAACCATTTTGAGGAAATGTTTGTTTTACCAGGGCGCGTAGAACATGACGAAGTGTGGAGATGTTGACACCGCATCGTTAAACATCTCCACCGTGTACGTGTGTTTGGCGTGATCGTCCTTTTCCGTGTCATTATCACAGCAAATCGCAGTAAAGAACACCGCCAAATAAATAAAACTCAATAAAACCGTTTTCATGTTTCTGAGTGTACAAGTCCACAAACCACCCTGCGTGAAATAAACTGCGAGTTGAAATAGCGGGAGCTGCAAGCAAACAGCGCTGATCTGTAAAACATGAACACGGCAACGTGAGGACGCGCTACACGAGCATCCGGGGCACGACTGTATGGAGGCTCACAATGGCCAATGCGTTAAACTTGTATTGACGACGAGCAGATCAGAAACCATAAGTTAAAATGTAAATATCCTAGAGGTGTCATGCCCATTTCTCCATAAGGGGATAAGTATATCAGAGTTTTGAACCGAATGGATTTTGTATACAACCTCTAAATCAACTAAGTATATATAAAGACAGTGAAACTAAACACTGTCATGGCACTAGACAGTTGCATGACACTACAAAAATATTATGTGCTGAAATATTTTATATGCATTTATGTGCTGCAGCCTCATTCCATTTTAGGGCTGTTTGCTTTTTTTATCACATGCACATACTCATGGTTACATGGTTTTGTTTATCTTCTGTTAAAGTCATCAGCATACATCCTCATTCCCTAAACACCAACACCAACAAGGTGATGAGGTCACAAGTTATTAATGAGTTTAGTTTCACTGTCTTTTTGGTCATGTTTCTTGTGTTTCTCTTTCAGTTTCTTTTCACCTGTGATGTGTTTACTTCCCTCATTTTCTCCTGTGTTCATATAACCCTTTTTCTGATCATTTCTATGTCAGTACTTGCTGTGTATTTCAGTTACCTTATTAAACAATGTTTTTTTGTATCTTCCATTTGGATTATCTCTATAAAACACATCTATACAGACTCTATACCGACAGATACATATTTCTTGGTACAGAGAAAAAAATAATTATTTAAGACCCTTTAAATATTTAAAAGAAAAAAAACACAACCTTAGATTTTTGTTTGGCTAAATTTTATGGCTAAATTAACAAAAAATGAAGCATCAACAACTTCTGACAGTAAATATTGTAACGACCCGCGTCTGTTACGAGTGGGTTTTCAGATGGGCACGGCGAACTGGGGAGCGGCTACACCGGCCGCGAGTATGTCTCCTACGGGACACTCGTGCCCCATACACCGCACGGCCCCGAGTGTCACGGGATCCCGGCACCAGACACCAATCGCCCCGACGATAGTCAACAATAACCACATAACACATAAATACAACAATAAACACAGAATCACACATAACAATGACAAACATAGGCGACATGACGGGAACAATCGCGGCTGGTGCTTTAACATGATTAAACATCTTTAATGACACCACACTCGCGATTAACCGTCATGCCCCAGGTCGCTACAATATCATCAAAGTCAGTAATTATTTTATAAATCATAAATTTTATACATTATGTAAGCTTGCTTTTTATCAGATCTCTTATTAAAGGGAACTAGTAAATTACAGACCCATTCTAAATGTTTTTTTTTTTCAAAATACCTAAAAAGGTGGTTCACAGATACAGTGTGTTATACTTGAAAGGGCCTTCACAGATTTGTTCTTTTCTAGAAAGAAACAGTACCTGCGAGATTTTTCAGGATTCAAAACATATCACAAACCTGATCATGGATACATTGCTCTTTAGTTCTACCAGACCATAGCACAACTTTTGATCCATTTGACCATTCTCCTAAATATGCTTGAAAATTGTGTTTGCATAAATGGAACTGCACTGGCATGGTTATCATATTTATCTAACTGATTCCAGGTTGTTGCTGTTGATGAAAAGGTGTTATATCATATAGAATGCCACAGGGCTCAGTGCTTGGGCCTCTAGTTGTTACTCTGCTATTAGGAGACATGAAGTTAGTTTTCATTGTTATGCTGATGACATGCATCAGCACATTTTTAACAACAAGGCCCAACAAGATGCATACATCAACAACAGAATGTAATCAATATCAAAACTTCCACCTGGAACAACCTAGAATACTGTCTTACTCTTGATGGATGCTCTAAAAAGCCTGCTTTATGAAAATTGGATATGAAATTTGCAATAAAGGACAAAAAGCACAGTTTTCTATGCAGAGTGGCCGCTGTGTGCTGCTTGGCCGGCTAAACCCTAGTCGGCCGGCTCTCCTGTCCATCTTGCTCTCCAATGTCTGCTCCCTGGACAATAAATTGGATTACATCCAACTCCAGCAATCTACACAGTTTGTGTTTAGAGACTGCTGTGTCTTTGTTTTCACTGAGACATGGCTCATCGAAAGAATTCTGGATGCTGCCATTCAACTCGACAGAAACACAGCTCTATGTGTTAAGGCTTCCTGCGGTGGCTTCCGTGTTCACCGAAAACACAACCGTGGTGGATCTCACAAGCAAGAATGACAAGTCAGCATACAGAGAGGAGGTAAAACATCTAACAGACTGGTGTAGAGCAAACAACCTGTTTCTGAATGTAGGCAAAACTAAAGAAATGGTCATTGGCTATAGAGGAGCACAGAGAGACCACTCTCTGTTAAACATCATTCAACATTCAACACCAGTTCCACAACAAAAAAAACAACAACCCAGCAGTCCCTGGCTGAGGAAAGCACATCTCCCACCCCCCATCTTGAGAAGCTGCATGTCTGCCTGGTTTGAGAATTGCACCGTCTCTGACCACAAGACCCTGCAGCAGATAGTGAGAACAGCTGAAAAGATAATCAGCATCTCTCTTCCTTGTAGCAGAGACATTTACACCTCACACTGAATCCATAAAGCCACAAGGATTGTTTTTAATTTTTGCACTACCCTCACTTTACACAATCACTACATTTACTTTTTTATGAAACTGTGTATTGGTCTCCATTAATGCCTCAGATATAACTTGGATAGGGAGGTTGGGACCAACACCACCCACCGGGGCCAAGGATCCCAATAAACTATGCCACCCCCTTATCTTATCATCTCCCTGACCCTGTTGCTGATCGTAAAATTAATGATAGGCCTGAGGCCCTTCCTAATGATATTTCAGATCGCGAAGTGGTACTAAGGTAGACTAGTGTCTCCCTCTGCCCTTTTGCTGATTGTAAATTGGTGATAGGTTAGACTCTCCAGCTTCAGCTTCAAAAGCATTTCATCAGGGGAACCTGAGATCTTGGGTGAAAACCCAAGTGAAAACCCCCTCATATCCAAGTTATGTCACCAAGTTATGTCGCACTTGATGCGACCACATCAAGCTTAACAATCATTACAAGCTGTATTACATTGTTAGATTAGATTGTTAACATGAGAACATTCGTTTTGATGTGTGTACAACTAGCGTTGGCAATGTAAACAAACGTAACTTCTCTGATTTATTTCAGAGTGTTGATGCGTCCCGCTTTCTTCCCCAGGATACAAGAGAGGCTGTCGGACGGATCTTCAGGAAACCCAGTCTAGGGGAACAACAACTTTGGACCACAGCACCGAAACAGTGTTAATCCAGTGTTGCACTTTTCTGCATAAAAATAGCTTGTGATTGTAATCCAGTTTACTGTAAAGAAGTTGTTCTATATTATTTATGTTTTATCCTTCAAGATAATCTTTACTGTTATCCTGTTTGTCAATCATTACATAATTGTTTTCTGTTTGGAATGAATTAACACACAATTTTGTATTCATATTTATTCAGTATACATTCAGAGCCAGACTATTTTGTTGACACGCATACAGGCTGTTGGCACTATGGCTACTGCAGCTTCACTGTCATTTAGTTCACCAGTCAATTCATTTAGTTGACACCAGTCAAGTTACAGCCAGCAAAACGACTTCATCTTGAATATGAAGATGACAATCTGCATTGCCTGCAAGACATGGGGAGAAAGGAGAATGGCATTTAGTACATTTTAATACATTTGTTCTGGGTATGATTCAAAATGATGTCTGCCTGATTTGCTTAACTAATAAAATTTGTTATTGCAGTGATGTACTTTCTTACTCTCTTTATTCTGAAATGTGGATTTCAAATGTGGAATCAAATGTGGATTAGTGTAATTACACACTGCTAGTCAATGGGTCACCTTGGGACTACCTGTCCCCTCCTGATTGACAAACGGCCTTGGTATATGTTAAAATAAATATAAAGTATATACATGTTGTTATATGTTTATGTTCTCTTTGAGTGTTATTCATTATTTCAGTGAATGTAAGGCTCAGGCGAAGACACACCATTTAATAATGAAAAATATTTGGCCCAATTATGCTGTCATGCTCATATTAATTCTTGACTTTAAATTGTGGCTCAAATCTATTTGGCATAGTTCTGTTTTTGATTCGACTGGGGTAGATGTGCACCGTCAGCCCAAGATTAACACCCAAACCAGAAGCCTCTGTTCATAAACAGTATTAACATTAAACTGTAGTTATAAAATTATAAAATTGTATATTATATATATATATATTATAAAATCTTGATTCATCATGATGCAAAGGATTAATGTTCAAATGGATGTAATGGCTATAACTGATTATGACGGGAGAAGGTGGGCATGTAATGTTGAAAGTGTTTAAGCAAACATTACAAATAACTTAGCATTGAAAAACATTTAAATCCAGCCTTTGCTGGGTTCTTCCTCCAGTTCAGAAGAACAGGTTCTTCCTCCAATTCAGTGTCATCCTCTGATTCGGGCTCAAACATATAAGGCTGAATCTGCGCCATAGCTGTCAGTCTGTGTGTTTGGGCCAGTAAATTGTTCTGTATGTGTTCAGAAGCGAGGCGACGATGTCACATAATTATTCTTTCGTGTGGCAGTAAAGGCAGCAAGAAGTGGTCGATAATGACTTGGATGGCTGTAAATCCATCAGCTGGAGGCAAGTCTGTAACAAAATCCCCAGAGAGGTGAGACCAGGGGCGTTGAGGAGGTAATGGTTTCAGCAGCCTGGACAGTTGGTCCTTGGGGGTCTTAGATCTGGCATAGGCTTGGCATAATTTGAAGTTAGTAACATCAGTATTCATGGACAGTAAGAGAAAGAGTTCTGGAGTAGATGTTCTGTAGTGTGTGTAAAATGCCTTGATTGCCTGAGCTCAGGGATGTGTGGACCCATTGATGAAGTTGGACATGCAGTGCTTGAGGAACAAATTGGCTTTGAGGAACAAACTGGCCCACCTGTTGGCTGGGCAGTTGGCAGGTGGTGATTCTTGGCCCTGGGCACATTGGATCTCCTCCATAATTTCCCATGAAATAGGTACTAGAAAGACTTTGGGAGTCCATTCTGATGGAGAAATGTTTTGTACTGGGTCATATCACTGAGGGAGAGAGAGCATCTGCTTTGCTATTTTTACTGCCTAATCGATATGTAACAGTGAATTGAGATTGCGTAAAAAAGAGGGACCACCTAGCCTGACGGTGATTGAGTCTTTTCATAATTATGTGATAATTATGTTCAGCAGGTGTGAGCTTTTTTGAGTAAAAGGCACAGGGGTACAGTTTACCTGGCTGGCCATGTCACTGAGACAGAATGGCCCCAATCCCACCATCCGAGGCATCTACCTCCACCACAAAAGGAAGTTCAGGATCTGGGTTTTAGATCATCAAAGGACTTCAGACATCAGAATTCCAGGATGACTTCTTCGGCTTGCCCTTGAGCAGAAAAGTCAATGGGGAAGCTATTAGACTATAACTGTGAAGAAAACATCTGTAAAAATTTGCAGACTGAAGCTATTAGACTATAACTGTGAAAAAAACATCTGTAAAAATTTGCAGACTTTGACTGTTATGGGTTGTGGCCACTCAGTAAAAGTGCACACCTTGCCTTTATCCATCTCCACTCCTTGATGACTTATGTTATAGCCAAGGAAAGCAGTCTGACATGAAACTCACATGTCTCCAATTTTATGTATAGCTTGTTGTCTAGTAGACAGGCCAACACAGTTTTTACACGTTGAATGTGTTCATTGTGGGTTTTGGAATAGATTAAGATGTCAATGTAAGCAATAATATATTGGTTCAACAAATCTTTGAATATCTCATTGATAAATGAGTGAAAAACTGCCGGTGCATTGGCTAGACTGTAGGGCATAACTAGATACTTGTAATGACCTCTACAGGTTAAAAATGCAGTCTTCCATTCATTCCCTTTCTCTAATTCTGATCAGACTGTACGCACCGCAGAGGTCTAATTTAGTGTAGATGGTAACAGAACTAGGGGTAACGGATAGTGGAACTTTACAGTAACACTATTCAATCCATGGTAATCTATGCATGGGTGTAGGCCACCATCCTTCTTCTCAACATAAATAACCCTGCTGCTGCTGGAGATGTGGAAGGGTGAAAAATCCTTGATTTAGTGCTTATTTTATGTATTCTTCCATAGCTTGGTTTTTCATGAAATAATTTCCACATTCCACATTCTTGGAACATGAAATAACAAGGGGATATTTCAACTGTCTTATCTGTACAGAGACTTTCCATGCTGGTTGTGAAACATGGTTGGGGCAAATTAGAACTTAAACAGTTGTTGAAACAGGATTGTGACCATGAGCTCATTATGCTGCCAGGATATACCTATGATAGATTGGGTGGCCCAAAAAAAACTCTTACCTTGATGCTGGAATTACATAGGAAATAGTCTCTTCATGGATTAGACCAATACATAGCTGGATGGATGTGGTTAGGTGGGTGATGCCTGTTCCAATGGGTGCCCTGTTGATTTCATTCATTTTGATAGGTGGGAAAGAATGGTGGGGATGCTGTACTTGGTAACAACTTCTTGACTGATGAGGTTCAGCGCTGCCCCTAATTCAATCGATGGTGTTAGGTCAAACACATTGGTTTCACTAGATATCTGTACCAGAATCGTGAAAGCCTTATTTGTTAGAGGAGAGGACTCTACACTCATCCAGGTTGAGGTCTTGGTTGTCCTCCCAGGTTTCTGAGGACAGGTGGCACTGTGATGACCTGGTTCACAGCAAGAGAAACAGAGACTGCACTAAAATAACAGGGATATCAGTGTCAGGCAGCAAGAATCACAAATCCAAAAACAGTCCAGGTAATGCACAAGAAATCAAGCGGTCTTCAACAAGGACGCACGAAAGGTGGGTGATATATAAGTCAGCAAAACTCCCTTGAGGCATCCCACTCCTCAGTTATGTCATATGTGAATGTAATATGTTTAAAATGCACAGCCACTTCTCTTGTTAAATGTTTACATTGTCAAATGTTTACAATGCACAGCCACTTTTAAATGCCATGTACCGTTTTTCTAATTGTAATGTTTTTAGTTTACAACGTCAAATGTTTAAAATGCACAGCCACTTTAATGTACTGTTTTTTAATTTGCACTGAAATTGACGTCACCAGTCTTACCACTCACCACAGTCTTACCACGTCACCAGTCTCACCACTGTTTACCACTGTTTTACCACTGTTTTAACTGTTTACATTGTTACACTGTTCAAACTGTTTTGCACTTTAATATTTCTGCACCTTAGTCGGCGCTTTGCTGTTTTACGTTTCCGTCCTGTGACGTGATGTTTAATGTGTGTCGCACTTGTTTTCAGTTTATGCCCTGTAGCCCTTGATGTATTTTCGTGCCTCTATGTTTTGTTTTGTGTAGCACCAAGTCCTGGAGGAACGTTGTTTCGTCTCAATATGTATTACATCAGCTGTATATGTTGAAATGACAATAAAGCTCACTTGACTTGACTTGAGCTGAGCTCGGGCGGCATCATTGAGGCTTTAAAAAAAAACATGCATAACGCCAGGTTATTGCAATCTGTGTATGCCACCAAGCTGATGAAGTACTGGGTGTGGTCCTCAAGGGATCGTTTCCCCTGCCTTGAGGTTATGAGCCAAATACACAACACAAAAAAGGTGCACACAAAAAACAAAAAATGGTAAGATGCGCCATTTGCTGTGGGTTGGTTATTCTGTCACGTTTAGTGAGGTGAATTAAAAAATGAATGAGGTGTAACTCGAAAGAAACACCAAAGCTTTAATTCAAATTCAAAATTATCCACAATCAGGCAGGTATACAGGAAACACTAAACATGACATCAACACAATAACCGAGAAAGAAACAAGGAACAAGACCAGTATATATACACAACTAAATGCACAAATGAGAAACAGGTGAGAACAATTAACCAAACAAAACAAAATGTGATACATAACGGGGGTGCACAAAACAAGACTAAACCAGGTGATATGTTACAGTTACATACCTGCAATTTACCATCTGTTCTGTCAGATGATCCCGGAAAGTGATGTAGATATAGAAAAAACGTTTGCCCAATACCAAAGTGCTAGACAAAACAAAAACTACACAAAAAAAACTACAATGTACTGTATATACAAAACCAAACACTCTCTGTACATGATGTGCCCAACAGTGCAAACAGGCAGTACAGGACAGAACATAGACCAGTACACGGTTAAGTACAGAAAACATTATATACATAAAGTGCAAACAGACAGCACAGGACAATTGTCACAAACTATGTTTCCCAGAACCCTGTGTCTGGAGCACGCCCACCACAGGTGGTGGCAATTAGCTCCACCAGGAACTATATTTAAACTGACGGATAATGCTATTCGGGGCGAAGTCTCGTCTTGCCCCGGCTAGCAATTCTGAGTGTTTCCCTGGTTTCCTGTTTTTTTGTGATTTGGACTGTTTTCTGTGTATGATTGTTAGCTGCCTGATCTCCCATATTTGTGCTTGGGCTCTCGTTTATGTTTTTGGACTTCCTGTGTTGTTCTTGTTTTGACCCATGCCCGTATTACCATGTTTTGATTAATAAAGCCATGCTGCATTTGGATCCCCCTGAGTTTGAGTGTTACAGTATGATACAGAAGACCTCTCCACCCACTGATCCAGCAGCATTCACCATGTGGACCGCTGGCCTACCAGCCCCAGAGCTGCACCAATTTTTTGTTGATTGTGACCGCATGGCATGCCTGCTGGGTTTAACAGAGGAACTTTAACAGGCCACGGTGGCTGAGCGACAGTCCTGCCAACCCCTGCCATGGCCGGAGGATCCCTTCGCTCCATCACTCCGAGCATACTGGTCTCTGCCTCAGGCTTGAACTACTTCAGTTGTGTGTAATGAATCTAAAATATATGAAAGTCTAATGTTTATCAGTACATTACAGAAAATAATGAACTTTATCACAATATGCTAATTTTCTGAGAAGGACCTGTACATAAAGTCCATGAAGTGCAAACAGGCAGTACAAGACAGTAACGCTGAGCAAAAAAAATGAGCTCATGTGTTTATGTAAAAGTGACATGTGCAGCATTCTAAATATTAAAACAGTCCAGTGGCAGTAGTGTAGTTTGTAATCAGTTATCTCTCCCGCTGAGAGTAATCAGAAAAGGCCAGTGGATCATTTTGATCTCTGAAGACTCAATAAGTGCTCTGGTGCAATAAGTGCTGGTGCAATAAAATTTGTGCACCTTCATTGATCTGGCTGTCAAAAAATGGACATGCCATGGATGTTGGTTGTGGCCTTAACCCTACAGAATACTGTTTTTTGGACTGAAAACAATCCCATGATAGATTTTCCCAAACTTCCTTCAGCCCTAAACGAGAAGCTACTTTCATTTTCTTTGTAAAAATGAAAGTACAATGTTCTGGTACTTTCTCACAATGTTCTGGTGAATTATCCAGCTTGGAGGGGGCCTTTTCATCCTTTTCATTTTTTTGTAGCATGAGACATTTTCAAAAAAAATGAATTTGATTGTGGCCAAAAGGATTTTAAAGACATAATACTAAAATTGCGTCCTAAGTGAATAAAAATTAGTAATTAGCTGACTGGAGCAGGAGCTAGTGAAAACCGGTTTTACATGTTGTCTGCCTTCTTGCGCCCCCTCACTGATTACCATTTTTTAAACCACAGTTTTACTATAAATTCCATTGTTAATTTATGGATGCTGTTGTAAAACCATGGTTAATTTTGGCTACCACAGTTTACCACATTAGCTCTAGTAATAGGTGGGGGTTGGTTTACTTTAACTTTAGTGTGGTATAGGCATTACACTTGCCATTATTGTAATGTTTGGTAACAGTTTGTTTTGCAGGGATCCTTATATAGTGTAATTACACATTTAAATACAGAGTAACATTAATTAACAACATGTATGTAGTGTAGTATCGGGGTTAGTATTATGGTTTAGGTATGATTTGTGGCATGTAATTTTGCATAATAAACTGTTTTTACTATAGTAATACAGGTAACATGTTACAGAGACACTGTTAAATAAAGTTTTAACCAATGTTTTTAATATACAGTAATGAGTCGTTCCTGACTATACATACAAGAGTAAGAAAAGTGTGCCAGATGGTGTTTAATGTAGCAAAATGGGCACTTGTGGACTTACATGCATCCAATTTTAGCACCTCACCGCCTAATACTGCAGGATACCATTTAAACAGGGGTGCTCAAAAGTGTCCAGCCTAGAGGGTCCAGCAGAGCAGAGATTTTCAGCCCTAACCAACACACCTGAACCAGGTCTTACTAGGTAGATTACAATCTTTTTGGCAGGTGTGCTGAGGTAAGATGAAACTAAACAATGTTTTAAAATATTTATCAACATACTGAGAAAAATATTAGTTTATGATGGTTTTATTCATGGAAGGACAATATTGAAATCTTCACAATAAATGAACAAAGGATTAATATATTTGTACAAAGAAATGAAAGTAGCTTCTTGTTTTAGTTTAGGGCTGAAGGAAGTTTGGAAAAATCTATCATGGGATTGTTTTCAGTTGTTATAGAAACAGTCTCAGACAGGCTTTCATCAGACATCAACATTCACAGCACTGAGAAGTTGCTATGGCTATCAGGATTGTATTGGAGTTTTATGGGATCTCTTCTGCAGAGAATGTAATCCCCAGCCAGAATTCTGCCGGAAATCTGCTGGAATTATCTGTTTTTTTTCTCCCAAGCCACACAACTTCTTGAAAGATCAACACCTATGTCTTCACACACACTTCAGGGATTGTTTGGTTTGGTAGCCTTGTTCACACCACATGCTGTTAGTGCTGGTAAGGTGATCTGCTTGGCAACTGTGCTCCAAACTGCAGTTGTGTTTCAAAACCTAGTGAGCTGCTTATCAATTTCAGAATGTTTTCAACAAAGTGCTTTGCTGAGAACTTAAAGTAAAATATTAAAAACAAATATTCTACCCAATATTAAAGTAAGCTATGCATTATTGCTTTTTTTTAGAATATTGCATTATTAGCTTTTAAGCATGCCAACATTGTATTCTTGTGAAATCAACTGTGTATACTTCAAGTGAGGAGTTCTATTTGTATTACACATTGAGTTACTGAGTTACTGCAAAGTAGAGCCTTTAAAAACAGTCATTTTTGTGGTTCCATTTCAGTTAGTATATACTACAGAAGTATTTGGCAGGTGAGTAATTGATGAGGTATGCAAACAAAATCTAGAATACAGGCGGCAATGATGTAAAAATTGATTGAAAAACAAAATGATTAAAAAACAAAGTTGAACAAAAATGATACTGTTCACACAGAAGACAATATTATGTAGTCATAAATTATAAAGTCATGAAATATAATGACCACAATATGCACATACCACCGTTTTCACAAATTTGCATTTTTTAGTTTACACAGATTAGTAAATTCTGGTCATTGAAACATTATTTTCAGAGGTTTGGGTTCAGTCATCCATAATGCTGCTTTTATGCAAATGAACAGACAAAATGAATAAAACATTTTCAACTTAGTAATAAAACACTGTTTTAGTTGTGTTGTGTGAACACCCTCATAGAGAGGACATCACGAGACAATAAACCAGCACAAGCCTGCAAACACAAAGGACATGTAATGAGAAAAGACAGGTGAAAGGCATGAACTGATAATGGGATGATGATTGTTGAAACTCAAGACAGGACAGTACATGGAACACAGAAAACAAACAAAAGCCTTGTGCTTTTATGGAATTGTTGTCCAGGAGAAGGGTCTCAGAAAGGTTCTGTTAATGAAAGTGACATGTTTTTGCCAGTTATGGTAGCCCATAACTGACATGTGACCCCTGCATTTAACCCGTCGTTTGAGTGAACACACTACAACACACACACCTCGAACAGTGGGCAGCTATCACTGCAGCGCCTGGGCAGCAATCGTGGGCTAGGTGCCTTGCGCAAGGGCACTTCAGTTGTTACCTGCCAGCTCTGGAATTAAACCAGCAACCTACTGATTATCTAAAGTCCAGATAAATTTACTTTTACTATAAATGCAATCTCACAACTGCATGTTTACATACAATAGTTTTGGTGAAATGTAGTTTTTAAAAATTTGTGTGTACTTTTAGTTTTAAAAACTTCATGGTTCCACATCAATAACACTAAATATCAATGGTTCTCGCATATATTGTGACTAGCAAGTAATGAAGTAACTCTTACCTTTTAGAGGAACAGTACAGTTATTATCCACCACCTGGAATTTCAGCCTTTATAGTTTGCAATTATTTGTTTGTTTCTTAATTTACTTAGTTTACATTTTGCCAGTAGTCTCCCTTCATTTTGGTACATTGTATATTACTAGCACAGTCTTGGTATCCTTCAGTGTTATATCTGGGCTGAGCAAATTTTATTTTAACCACATTTAATGTAATTACATTACAGTTTGTCCCATAATCAGTATGAAATTTCACAAGGTAATTTCCCAAAAAGACTCTTCTTGCAGTTACTCTATCTGCCAACTGCTCTCTCTCCTGCTGCGAGTCTCCTAGCCACCAGGCAGTGCCACCAGGCAGTCTGCTTCCTCTAGCTGTGATGTGAGTACTACTGCCTTTTTGGTTTATTTGGTCCAAGTAAAGATTGACAATTGAGAAAGAGATCCAAGCCTCCTGGGTTGTTGTCATCTGCATGTGGGTCTTTGACAAACTATCCTCCCAGTGGGTCAGAGCTTGAGTGGGTTGACTACTCTAAGAGAGAGACCTGTGTTTGATACCTACCTGGGAGGCATTTTAACAGTTAGCAGACTGTTAACATTCTCTGTGCTTGCTACATCAACAGTGAGAATGTGCCTGTTTCAGAAAGGTGATTCAACCAACTCTGAGTTGACTTACTCAAAGTTTCAGAACAGCTGAAATTAGTTGGTTAAATCAACTCAAAGGTTGAATCACGTGCCCCACAACTATAAAAGAACTTTCATAAATAGAGCGCAGATTCACTATGGCAACAGCACTGTATTTACTGCTATTTTACAGTGTAAAAATGGTATTTACACTAAGTGTAAATATAAGGTAGACACTATTTATACTACTTTAAATATATATTTAAATATACTTCAATATTTTAAATATTTTTAGGTAGATGCAGGATTTTCTGCTTTTACACTACTTATTGCACATAGTGACAATTGTCTGCATCTCAGTATTGCACTACATTATAAAATCACATATAATAATCATATTGCGTGCAAATGATCATTTAAATTCAAATTATTAAACAGTTGCCACCTTTGTAATGGACAATATAAACCTTCCATACACCTACCCTAACCACACCCGATATGTTCTTTTGATTATGACCTTCATTTTCATTAAAATAAATGTCTTTCCGATATGATATGACATTTAAAAATGAAGTAAAAAATGCTCAGCTAAAAGAAGATTTGCACTTGGGTCAATCGCGTTAAGACACATGTTACATGCTGTACCAACATCACTAAGCGGTTATCTTTTGTCTTGGACTTAGTGTAAGTAGTCTCTGCCAACCATGCGAGTTACACTCTGTATATCGTGTATTTAATTTATTCTCTGTACCGCTCAAATAAAGAAATGCATCAAGACATGACAAAAAATGTCATGTCCAACCCCCCTGCCTTTGTTTAACGATTGATTGCTGTCTGCCATTATTGGCTGTGCCTGTCTAACATTTACGATTCTGGATTACCTTGTTTGTACCTGTTTGCCTGGTGTTGACCCTTGCCTGTTTGACAATGATATTAAACTCGTGTTATTAATAGTATTAAAAGTGACACAAAATCCTCTATTGGTGTAAATGTAACTCTGTGAATTAATGCAGCATCCTCGTCTATAGGATTCTCTATGAAAGGACATGCCATTTTCACTTTTAAACAGTCTGCCAGGCAGAAATATCTGCAATGAATGAATGTACAAAAAGAATGAATAAAATATTTGAACAGAAAATTAAACACGTCATAAATACTTGTGACGTTGTATCTTCAGTGTGTTTTACGTCTATTCTAATTGAATAGACGTCTTTACTTTACAAAAAACTTTATGTTGTACTTTATGTTGTCCACCTGTCTTTTAGAAACAAGCATGACTGACCCTGCGTTTTCGAGGTTATCTCCGTTTCTGAAAACGAAAACTCGGCGTTTCCTGTAATTAAACATAATTAGTTTAGAGTTTTCATTTAACCACCTTTCTGGAACAGATGTCCTCATACTCATTAGTATTCCCTTATTTTGTGCACTGAATTATGGTTACTTGTAATGCCATGCCCTATTTCTCCCTGCCAGTAGATGGAGCCCTCGCCAGAACCCTGACTGTTTGCTCTCTCTGCTTCTTGTTCCTTTTTTCTGTTTTTGTCATTACCTGTTTGGGAGTATTTAAGCCATGCGGCAAAGTATTACTGAGTATACTGAGTGGTTTCCATTGACGTATTATTTTGTGTATGATTCTGCCTGTTTACTGTCTCATGTGTTTTGGATTACCCCTTTTGGATTGTTTGCCTTATTCCTGCCTGATCTTGTGTTTGACAGTTGCCTGCTTTGCTGTTTGTTGCTTGTTTGCTGCCTGCCCTGATCTATTGTCTGTCTCCTGCCTTGATCTTTGCCTGTTTTCTCATTTTGTCTCTGCCCTGTAAATTGGATTTGTGGCTCTATATTTATGTAAAATAATAAAAAACAAAACCAAGCAAAAACCTAAATTATAATGTTTAATTTACACAAAAAGACTAATCTCAGGCAGATACCAGTAAAAACACAAACACAAGGTTAAAAGATGTGCTAAATAACTGAAAAAGACAAAAAAAAAACCCAAATATGTAGTCACACAATATAGGAATAAACATAACACATAATTTATAACTTAATGTTTTAAACAATAATGTAAATAATGTAAATACATTATACAAAAATGTAATGTTGTCATGCATTAGATAATTTTCATTGATCCTTTCTCTGTGGTCCCCTCCAATAAGTATTATTGTAAGCCCTGTGTTACAATAATACTGACAGTAAACACTGAGGATGAGTTTAACATATTTTAATATACTATAACATTTTTCTATTTAATTCAGTTTTATTAATATAGCGCTTTTTACAATGTTACATTGCTTTTAAACAGCTTTACACAAAATACTAAGATAAATTCAGACATTAAAAGACAAATAAAATATCTAGTGTTAAAATAATGTCCTTCGTATTTTCATCAGAAAGTATATTCTTTATCTTTTGCCATAAAGACATAGACACAATGTAATAGAAGTAATAGAAAAAAGGAAGAAAATACAGGTTGTAAAAATGTTACAAGTAATAAACATACAAATAATACATGAATTAATATTTTGATAACTAGGGATTCTATAATCACTCAAAGCATATGTCGGCAGTCTCCCAGTAAGCAAGCCAAAAGGGCAACAATGGCAAAGGAACCAAAACTTGTATAGTGAAGAGGTAGAGATGGAGAAAAAACATGGGAGAAACCAGACTAGTTCTTTGAAATATTTTGATTTGAAATATCAGCAAATATGAAATTAATCCCCTCTGAGTGGCGGCCTGATTGGGGATACCAGGAGTCTAATTTGCTCTTGGCTGCCTCATCAACAGCCTCCATCATGCAGGTCTTTTTCCTAACCAGCACATCATGCAGCAAGGCATTCCCTAACTCCAACCTCTCCTTCTCAAACCTCTCAAAACCTAATACCTTTTTCATCCTCAAACCTAAGGAAATATTCACTGTCACTGGATAAATACATATGTGTCCCAAACAGTTAAATTCATTTTTTTCTTAGGGATAATTTGTTTGCTGCTCTGTATTGATGCCTATCTAATGCAAACCACTTTCCCTGCTCAGTGGAGAGCACAGGCAACCTAACAGTCTAATGAGGACGATTGGGGGATGCTGTATTATATCACCAGGTATGTGTATTAAAACATAAACATATACAGGTCCTTCTCAGAAAATTAGCATATTGTGATAAAGTTCATTATTTTCTGTAATGTACTGATAAACATTAGACTTTCATATATTTTAGATTCAT